>JANHAO010014745.1:0-15160 GCA_026873985.1 Saraca asoca
TAATTTTCAAATCAAATATTAAATAAAATTTATTTCTATTTTCTCATGTTATAAAAGTAAAATAATGATTTTAAAAGAATGATAAAGATATAGTTGAAGAAAATTAGAACAATATGAAAAGAGTTTTTCTTATTCATAAATATGTAAAATCTTCTTACAACTATATATATGGTTTCATGCATAAAAAAAAATTGTAATTATCCTTTTGTTGACGGTAAAATTTGGTTTTGGAGATTCAAATCCTTGTCAACAAAGAAAGTTCTTAAAACTCTAAGCTGCAAACTGAAAACACAAGTTTGAGTTAGGAAAACAAGAGTGAAGAGAAGGAAGGACGATAGACAGTGGATTTTTATCGTGGTTTAGCTAAAGCCCATTTAGGCCCCTATGTCCATGGTGATTTGTATTTTCAGATAAGCAACGGTGATTGTGTATGGTTTTACAGGGATACAATGATGATACACTTTCACTCTACAAGAGCTCTCTCTATATTTTGTCAGAGTATCTGCTAGTTACTCTTCTTATTTGCTCATTACAATAGTCTCTCCTTCCTATTTATAGAAATAGGGAAGGGTATAAGTGTAATTTGATAGATAGCAAAATAATTATTTTCATTGCTTTAAGCATTAAATGCATGTGCTAGATAATAAATACCAGGCAAATCATTGTTGGACTACCGGGGGGCTGATGTGTCGATTCTGGAGGCTCACCTATCGATTAAGGATACAGATCTTTAGTTGCTGATTGGACTCTTATACATATTTTTAGCTCGCTGCCTTAGTGACCTGATGTTGTGATGACCAACCTTGCCAAGTTCGTCTAGCAGGTTTCTTAGGGAATGATCGGAATAGCGCCCTCTTGTTCAGCGAGTCAAGATCCCCTTTATCATGTCTGGTTCCCACTTGGTCCTTGTCCTATGCCTCGTGTTTGTGGCTAGCGAGCTGGGACTTCTTGCTGAGCAACCTCGATTGTTGTGTGATCTGGGCCTTCCCAAGTTTTTCTTTTTGTTGGGCCTCTGGTGAGTCCATCTTACATTATCTGAAAAATACTTATAATATTAGCCCCCAACTCTTAGTTCGCTTTGCAAACTGGGAGTTGGATTTTGCTGGTAGAGTCCTTGTTTGTAGTTTATTGTGCAGTCAAGTTTTTCACTTATAGTCTGTCTTGCAGTTGAAGTCTACACTTATAGCTTGCTATGTGATTTTTATCCCCAATCTTTCATTTCATTCGTGCTAGCCCATACTTCCTACTATGGGTTTATTTTACAGTTATTGGCGTGGCAGTCCTGCTTAATTACAAGTCATTAAATCTGAACCATCTGAATAACCTTTGGGCTTTTTGGTGAGGTCAGCTGGTCTTCATAAGATGTGAGGAGTCTTCCTTATTTGCTCCTCAAAATGATCGAACAGATACATTGGTTGAGCCTCCTTTATTTCTGAGGTTCTGGCCTTTGGTTGGACACTCTGAGGTGTGTATGGCTTGTTGCATGTGGTGTCTGTGGGGTATCCCTTTATGAAGACTTTGTGAATTCGTTTGCAACCTCCTCTTAGCCTTGACACGTTTAGTTCTCCCTTTTGTCCTCTAGCGAGCCAATTGCCCAATTTTTGACCACGGCCAAGAACAGCGAGGCCGAGGGGGGAGCCTCGGCTTTGGAGGACTTGCTGGCTTTTCAATTTGTCACAGCTTAGTCCTTGTGGCTAAGTTCTCTTGTCCAATGGTTCTAGGTGTTTTTTTTTTTTAGTACACTACAGTAGGTCACAGCTAGCAACATCAGTCCCTGCAAATCATAGCTTGATAACCATTAAATAAAATTGGCATTCATTGAGTCAATCGACTTCATTATTTGAACTAATATGAAGGGACTTTAGTCAATAAATTACAGTTTAAAAGGATATGTGTCAGGTTGAATGACCAAGTCGTATTAGTTTATTCCAGTTGGTAACCAAAGTTAGGCACTAGATTGCCTCTGTTGGCCATGAATCCAAGCACAGGAGTGCTTGAGCGCCTTCACTGGTGCGAGGTGAGGTGTCCACATAGGTTGTATAGATGTGCTTTAGCTTGCACAAGAGTTTGGTGCATTAGCACTTCTTGGACGCAAGGCCTTGATATGCTGCATGAAAGTGTCTTGATCAAGCAAGAGTTTGGTGCTAATGACACTTTGTAGATGTGGCTTTAGTATTACCCACACAAGATTTTGGTGCTTAAAGGAACTTCTTGGACGTGGCCCATGCAAGAGTTTGGTGCGTGGCTAGCACTTCTTGGACACGAGATTTTGACATTGTCCCTCAAACCCAACCGGCGTACCTCGATCGTCAGGTGAGAGCACCTTTGTTAACACTTCAACATTGTCCGTGCAAGAGTTTGGTGTATGGCTAGCACTTCCTGGAGGCGGGATTTTTGATATTGTCCCTCAAACCTAACCGGGTGTACCTCGATCGTTAGGTGAGAACACCTTTATTAGTACTTTGGCATTGTCCGTACAAGAGTTTGGTGCTCGAGACACTTCTTGGATGCGGCCTGCGCAAAAGTTTGGTATGTGGCTAGCATTTCTTGGATGCTAGATTTTTTATATTGTCCCTTAAACCCAATTGAGCGTACCTAGATTGTTAGGTGAGAGCTTAGCACTTCGACATTGTCTACATAAGAGTTTGGTGCTTAAGGCACTTCTTGGATGCAACCTGTGCAAGAGTTTGGTATATGGCTAGTGCTTCTTGGACATGGGATTTTGGCATTGTCCCTTAAACCCGATTGAATGTACCTCGATCATCAGGTGAGATCACCTTTGTTAGCACTTCGGCATTGTCGGCACAAAAGTTTGGTGGTCAAGGCACTTCTTGGACATGACCCAAGAGTTTGGCGAATGACTAGTATTTCTTAGATGTGAGATTTTGGCATTATCCCTCAAACCCGACCAGGCGTACCTCCATCATTATGTAAGAGCACCTTTGTTAGCACTTCGGCATTATTCGTGCAAGAGTTTGGTGCTCGAGGCACTTTTTGGACACGGCCCATGCAAGAGTCTGGTGTGTAGCTAGCATTCTTTGGACATAGGATTTTGGCATTATCCCTCAAACCTGATCAGGCATACCTCGATCATCAGGTGAGAACACCTTTGTTAGCACTTCGACATTGTCCGCACAAGAGTTTGGTGCTCAAAGCACTTCTTAGATGCGGCCCGCGAAGAGTTTGGTGCATGGCTAGCACTTCTTGGACGTAGGATTTTTGATATTGTCCCTCAAACCTGACTAGGCATACCTTGATTGTCAAGGGAGAGCACTTTGTTAGCACTTCGACATTGTTCATGCAAGAGTTTGGTGCTCAAGGCACTACTTGGACATGGCCCACGCCAAAGTTTGGTACGTGGCTACTTCTTGGACACAGGGATTTTTGATATTGTCCCTTAAATCTGATTGAGCATACCTCAATCGTCAGGTGAGAGCACCTTTGTTAGTACTTTGACATTGTCTATGCAAAAGTTTGGTGCTCGAGGCATTTCTTGAACATAGTGTGAGCTGGGAGTTCTAGTCCATCACTTGCGATTTGCCATCCTTTGAGCCGTTCGATATGCCATCATCAGGTTCATCTGTAACTCTTTGATTTTTACGACTAGCCTGTCATGACTACTCCTGCCTTAGGACAGTGTGTGTAGCATGCCATTGTCAGTCCGTTGCTGCCATGTGCTGAACCGTCAAATCACAGGTAGCTAATGGCTTTCTAGATTTAATGGTGACAATGCTCATGGTTAAATTGAAAGGACTTTCTCTTCCCTTTCACTTTGTCATTCGAAACTAAAACTCCCAAGTTTTGCTTGCTCGTCCTCTGCTACTTCCTGCAACTACCTTTTCGTTGCTTGTTGTTATTTATGCTGCACCCACTTCTCGACTATTGTTCAAGTCTTGCTCTCCTAAGGGCATCTTTCACACACATTTTTAGACTTTCCACCTTGGTTGATCACGGTGAGTCTCTTTCTATCTAGTGATTCCTAGTTTTTCCCTATTTCATAGTTTGCATCAAGCTTGCTTGCTATTAGTTAAAAAATCCAAGTGCCAGTTGGGATCGTTTGTTTGTACTCTTTTTTTGCCTGGTCCAATTCACATTGGTCAATTCATTAGCGATCTTTAAGGTTTCTCACTGCCATTTCAGACCTTGTGTTTGTTTTCTTGGTTTTTATGATTCGATTATTTAGTCCCCCTTTTCTTATTGAAGTCTAAGTCTTGAGATGTAGTGACCTGGGTATCCATGGCCTGCAGCATAAAAAGCTATTAATCTTGGCTTTTGGGTAGGGTCCACTTATTACACCCTGACCAATCTCTTTTTCTTTGTGTAGATGGCCGCAGGTCATAGATGCCATCATCATCAAACCAATAGCGAGGACAACGAACCCAACTCCTTATCTTAAAATATAGAATGGGTGTGTCACCTCGATGGAGTGAACTTAAGAAGTGGTAAGGTCGCTGGAAACTTTTCTTCTCATTCTTATCCCATAGAAGGTTATGGAACCACTACAAGCCAGTAACTTTCTAGCCATCAAGATTTTAGCATGCACATTTCATCTATTCGCTATCGCGAGCTTCAGTTCGTACTCTGATCATACTGGTTTCACAAAAGGTGTCATGTCATGGTGCCTTGCTCGGATGATTACGCCCCTCATCCACCTTGGTGGTTCATCGCCATTAGCTTTCCACACTTTGTCATGGGATTTAGGTTCCCAATACACCCCTTTATTATCTGCTTTCTGAATAAGGTGAAGCTTAGTCCATCCTAGCTCACCCCAAACTCTTATACCCAGCTCATCTCCCTGGCACTAATTTATTTGAGGAATGGTTTCCCACCTCCATCGGCCGAGGTTCTATGTTATTTGTATAGTATTAGGTATGTGAGCTCATCAAATGGACTATATTACCTTTCAGCCTGGCTAATAACACATAAAGGAAGTTCTTACACAAGGGGATGCTAAAGGGAGATCCAATGTGGGACATTATAAGACCCATTGATTTTATATCTCGTGCCTTTCCTTGCATGACCTAAAAAACTTTTATTTTGTTTCTATTCCTGGTGAGTGAGCTAAGGATGCATGTGAGTTTAATGATTTATTTGTACTTGCTTCTTTGACTCTAACTTTTATTTTTTCCTTCAAAGGGAACAGGTAAGAACCCCACTCTTGAAGCCGAGGAGCTCGAAGTATTGGATCAATTTGCTACATCAAACAATCTCTAGAATGATTTTCACTTTGACGAGGGCCTTCTTTATGCCCACAGATTCGGCTTTAGATTTCGAGCTTATTGAGGAGATAGGGATTTGCCAAGTGAAAGAGGTCGATCCAACTAACTTCAATGATTATAAGGGGATAATGAAGCTTATTTTCTTGTCGCCATCATTTGACGAGGAGGAAACTCCGTTGGCTCCTGACATGGGTGTAGCTCTTACTACTGGGGGCCAGTCTTTTGCTCTAGTAAAGGTATGCTTGGAAGGGCCGGTTCCTACCTCCTAGCCCAAGGTGGTAGTTGCAACCGAGGTCGCTTCCCCTTCTTTTCCCTTTGCCAAAAAATGAAAGGTAGTCAAGGGGAAAGAGGTCACTACTTGCAAACAAGTCGTGCCAGGTATTGAAGTCACAGAGCAGTCTGCCGAGCTCGTCTCTAAAATGAAAAAGTATGTTGACATCTTTGTGGATAATATCAACATGATCCTAGGACCTTGTAAAAGGATCCAAATGTTGGAGTCTGAGGACTTTTCCATTGGAAGATTATTGGGTTATTGGGTTCACCATGGTTTTGTGGTATGTAATATCTTCTCTTTCTCATTTTCTTCATAATCTAACTCGATTATTCATCTTTTCAGAATTTATTGACAATGATGAAGGTGGACGAGGTACTTCAAGCTGAAAGTAAGAAGAACATGAGACTCATGGAAGATCTGGCTGTCACCATCGCTGAAGTGCTAGAGCTGAGGGGGAAGATCAAGGTTGCTGAGGTCGCCTTATCTTGGGAAATTATGAATCACAAAGCTATCGTAGTGAACCTCAGTCTTGCGATGATTTGGATGAAGCTTTCCAACGCACTAATTGGGCAGCACAACAAGCCAAAATCTTGGACCAACGTGCTAGTTTGGCAGAGCGGTAGAGTAGGGAAGCCGAACAATAGGCTAAGATCGTTATGAAAAAGTTAGAGGCAGCAAAGAAGGAGGTTACTTTAGAGAAGGAGGAGATTGTCAAGATTAGGGTAGAAACTACTTCTCTAGTTGCGGAAGTGGCAAAAAAGGTAGAATCCAAAATTAATGCTACCTTTCTATACATTCTATGGAGGCATCATCCCGAACTAGACTTCTTCTTTGGCCAAAAGGCTCTTACAACTGTAGAGCATTTTAAAAGAAAGGCAGCCAAAACTAGTTCCTCCAAAAAAGGAACAGAGCCCACGACTAAGGCTTCTTTTACTGGGAGCTCTTCTCAAATGGAGAGCTATTCATAGCCTATGGGAGCTGTTGGAGGTCCAGTGACTGGTGACCATGTTACTGCTCTCACCAACCTTTCACCTTATGAAGGCTCTGCTCCTGAGAGTCCAACTCCTACTTATTAGCCCCTAGCCTTTGTAATTGATAATTTTTTTTTAGTTTTGAATATATTTTGTAATATCACATAGACTCCGCTTCATTGAATGAAATGTTGAATTAATTTGCCGTAATGCTTGTGTGTTTCCTTTCTAATTTCTTAATAAGCATGATCCGATGAAGTTTACCACAAATGCAGATTCTGATGGATTGTGATTCTAGTCAGTACTTTATGTAATGCATTGCTTATTCTTCATGCTAGTCTTTATTGAAACTTTATTCAGAAATAATAATAATATGTACACAAAATCTCATAGGAACACATACGTGTCTGTACATATTTATGAGAAATTTACAAGATTTAGACCTCTTACTAATAATAAGGATGAAGGTGCTCAACATTCCAAGCTCGAGGAAATTCTATTCCATTCAAGTCAGCCAGATGATAAGCTCTATGGCCAATAACTCTCTTAATGAGATACAGGCCTTCCTAGTTTGGCCCCATAGGCCCCTCATTGGCTTATATGCACCAAGAAGTACTAGGCATAGAATAAGATCATTGGGTTTGTAATTCTGAGCTATCTCATGACCTGTTACTGGTAGGTCATGACCCTAAGGTGAGCTCTCCCTCTCATCTCTTTTATAAAGTCTAGATTCGCGATGAGCAGCTGATTGTTGTTTTCTAGATCAAATGCGATCCTTCATTGCATTGCTACCTCAAGCTCTATTGGGATCATCGCTTTGAACCCATATACCATCATAAAGGGAGTTTCTCTAATAGCGCTACAGGCTATAGTTTTGTAAGCCTAAAGCACTTTTGGTAGTTCATCTACCCATGCTCCCTTTTTGGCCTCCAATTTCATCTTCAAGATATGCTTGATTATCTTATTGATGACCTTAACTTTCCTGTTGGCTTGTAGATGATCTAAGGTCGAGAAGCTCTTCATAATTTGGAGATCATTGTAGAATTTGAGGAACTGTTCGCTGGTGAATTAAGTCCCATTGTCAGTTATGATCTATTAGGGATTCCAAATCTACAGATGATATTACTCCATACAAATTTCATGATCTTTGCAGATGAAATCTCTGCAAGTTTTTTTACTTCTGCCCACTTAGTGAAGTAATCCACAGCCACTATTGCATATTTATAGTTTCCATGAGCTATGGGTAGTGGCCTAATAACGTCCACCCCCCAGATCACAAAGGGCCACAGACTGACCATTTGTCGCAGGTAAGCTGGTGAGGATCATAGGATTGTCACGAATCTTTGGCATTTATCATACCTCCTAATGAGTTCAATCATGTCTTGTTTCATTGTGGGCCAATAGAATCCCTGCCAAAAGGCCTTTTGAGCCAAAGACATCCTTCTAATGTGATTTCCACAATAGCCAGCATGAATTTCTTTTGGAACAATATCACAATCAGAGCCATTGATGCATCTTAAAAGTAGGGTAGAAAACTCTCTCTTGTAAAGGACATCATCATAGATGCAATACCTGGTCACCCGAACTCATAACCTTCAGGCCTCAAGCTTATCTTCTAGCAACTTCCCTTCTTACAAATAGTCCAAGATCGGATTCATCTAGGAGCCTGACATCTTAGTAATAGTCATGACAACATCCTTCCATTCTCTACTTAGGATGAAAGGAACTCTACTAGGATGGCCCCCAGGAAGTTAACAACTTTAGTCATGGCAAGGCGAGCTAAAGCATCGGTGTGTGCATTATGGGCTTGTGGTAATTAGTTGATCTAGTAATGGTAGAATGCTTTTAATAACTCTTGGACTTTTTGCAAATAGACAGTCATCTTTGAGCCTCGAGTTTGGTATTTGCCTCACACATGGTAGACCACGAGCTGTGAATCACTAAAAATCTTTATCCTTTCAACCCATACCTCTTTGGCTAATAGCAGTCTGGCTAACAAAGCCTCGTACTCAGCCTTATTATTCATGGCTTAGAAGTCGAACCTTAGTGCACAGAGGATTTTATGCCTTTTTAGATTGATTAGGAGCACCCCCTACCTTGGCTTTTTGTTCACTAGATTACCCATCGACATATAGTTCCTAGCTTGAAACTTTTAGTGTCTCTACTTCTTCTTGCATGAGGCCAATGAATTCTAGTATAAAGTCTGCTAGAGCTTGCCCTTTTATCGTCGGTCTAGGCTTGAATTTAATTTCAAACTGGGCTAGCTCAATAGCCCATTTGAGGAGGCGTCCTGAGACATCTATCTTTTGTAAGACTTGCCTAAGTGGGAACTGTGTTAGCACTTCTATACTGTATGCTTGGAAATAGGGTCGCAACTTTCTTGAGGCAACCACTAGATAGTAAACAAGTTTCTCTATTGGTGAATACCTTGTCTGCATGTCGAGCAATCTCTTGCTCACATAGTAAACAAGAAACTGAGCCCCACCTTCTTCTCGCATTAGGGTTGCAAGAAGGGCATACTAATATAGTCCCAAATAAATGATCAACTTTTCACCTTCTTTTGGTTTCGATAAAAGGAGAGCTCACCCGAGATAATGCTTAAGCTACTGGAAGGTGATTTCACATTGCTCCATGCATTCAAATTTTTTTGCCTTCTTCCAGACATCGAAGAAAGGGATGCATTTATCTATTGCTTTGGAGATGAACCTGCTTAGTGTCACAACTTGGTCGTCCAGGCTCTACATATCTTTAGGCCCCGTGGGGGATCTTATGTCGAGCAAAGCTTTAATCTTTTCAGGATTAGCCTCAATCCCCCTACTGTTTACCATAAAGCCAAGAAATTTTCCAAAAGTGACCCCGAGCGTACATTTGAGAGGGTTTAGCTTCATTTGATATTTCCTTAAGATCTGAAACATCTCCCCTAAGTTGCAAACATGGTTAACGATTTGTTCAAATTTTACCCGTATATCGTCCATGTACACCTCCATTGTCTTTCCGATCTGATCTTTGAACATCATGTTAACCAACCACTGGTAGGTCGCTCCCACATTCTTTAGCCTAAAGGGCATCACTTTATAACAATACAGCCCGTGGTCGATAATGAATGAGGTGTGTTTTTCATTGTGAGAGGCCATAGGAATCTAGTTATATCCTGAGTAAGCATCCATGAAGCTAAGGAGTTCGTGTCCTGCCGTTGCGTCCACCAGCTAGTCGATCCTTAGCAGGGGAAAGGTGTCCTTAGGGCATGACTTATTGAGGTCAGTGAAGTCTATACAAGTTCTCCACTTCCTATTTTTCTTTTTCATGAGAACAGGATTGGCCACCCAGGTGGGATAGTGAGCTTCTCTGATGAAGTTGTTCACTAACAGCATGTCCACTTCCTCCTTTAGTGCCTCATATCATTCGACAATCATCGGCCTTCGCTTTTGGTGCACTGGCTTATGGTTAGGGTCAATGTTTAGTGTGACATAAGCTTTAGGTCAATTCCAACCATGTCTTTATGGTTCCAAGCAAAGACATCAAGATTTGCTTTGAGGAACTCTATGAGTTTTGTCTTCACACCTAGAGATAGATTCTTACTCAGTTTAAGGCATCTTCTAGCATCTTCGTCACTTACTCGAACATCTCCGAGCTCTTTTGTTGAACCCGTCATTCTTTCAACATCGACTTCATGGGGGTCTAAGTCATAACTTACGCTTGATGAGCTTACGAGTCAAGGTTCCCTTCCAGAGACCATATTAATTTTCCTTCTCTTTTCTCCCATTTCAACTGCTTCTTTATAACATTGTCGGGCTACTTCTTGCTTTCTTTACACGCATCCAACTCCATTCAGGGTTAGGAACTTAGCGGTAAGTGTCTTGGGTGATCTAACCATATCCAGGTCACTCATTACTAGCCAACCTAACATGACATTGTATATTGAGGGAGAGTCTATAATTAAGAAGTCAGCCAAGGTGGTAGCTTGGCAATTCAAATCTCTAAGGGTTATAGGGAGCTTGATTTGTCCTATTGGGATGATTGCATCCCCTGTGAAGCCAAAGAGGGGTTCTAGAGGTGGCTTGAGCTGATCGAGACTTAGGCCCATTTGATTGAAGCATTGGCAATACATCATATTAACCAAGCTACGTGTATCAACCATGATTCTCTGCACATTAACATTGTTGACTTTGGCTCGAATAACCACGGTGTGGTTATACGGAGAATGCACTCTTCAAGCGTCATCACTGGTGAAAATGATGTAATTAGTGCTCATCCTGGCTTTCTTTGCTGGTCCCCCAGCTTTATCACTCCTTTCAAGCAAAACATGTCTTGCCTCCCATATGTACCACTCGTGGGACCTCTTTGAAGTTTTTACAATGTGTAGTCCACTGTGAATGGTGAATAAGGTCCTCATCAAGGGTGTTGCTTTATTTTCAAGAGTTGGTTGGCATTGGTGCTGAGCTGGCTACTGGGATCACGGAGGTCACTATCCCGAGGGTCAAATCACATAGTCCTTCAAGCAACCCCTTCTAATGAGGTCTTCACTGGCATCCTTAAGAACCCAACAATCTGAAGTATTATGCCCGACCTCGTTGTGATAGGCACAAAACTTATTCTTGTCTCTTCGATGGAGAGGGGATTTTATAGGCCTAAGTCTTCCAAAATCCTTGTTGTCCCTCTCCATTGCAAAGATTCAATCTGGAGTGTCTGAAATGATGTTATAACTGCCATAGTGATTTTAGTGCCAAGGTCGCTCCCCTTCGCTTTCTTTACAACCTGACCATCTGATCTATCTTTCTGACTGCCTCCATTATTCTTGCTATTTGCCCTTTTCTTGCTTCGGCCTAAGCCACTTGATTCCTCTCTATGGCTAGGCTTCTTTGAGCCGAAGGCCTCCTCCCACTTAATCTCTTTTGTTGCTTGCTCATAAAACTCTCTGAGGGTTTCAATCAGGGACTTGTATATACTTTCATAAAGTTCCCCATCTTTATAGAGTCCAACTAAGATAGCTATGAGAATGCTCTCGTCAGAGGGATTTTCGACGTTACTAACCTCACGTCTGAACTGGGTGATGTAATCTTTTATTAACTCATCCCTTCATTGAAAGACTATCGCTAAGTGGCAGGATGGTGTGAGCTACCTTTTTAATGCTTTGTATTGATTGAAGAATTTCTCCGGACATTCTTCCCAGCTATGAATGCTTCAAGCAGAGAGACTCCTGAGCCATATGCAGGGTATCTCCCCAAGGGTAGTGGGAAAGACGTAGCATTTTTCTAACAGGTTGGTGGTCTGGAGGTCCATTTGGACATTGAATGCATCCAAATGGGCATATAGGTTGCTATCCCTATATATAGCGAGATGTTTAGGATTTTAAATCTTCAACGAAGAGATTTAGTCTCGATTTGCCAGATGAAGGGTGACCTTACCTCATAACAATCTTGATTGCTCTGAGCTGCGGGTCGCTTCTCTAGCTGTCGGACACTCTTCAACAGCTCTTCAATCTTTAGGTCTTAAGTCTCAGACCGACGATCAGTGTTTCGATGACTCTTGTCATTGCCTTGGCCATGAGAATGGCACTCAGAAGTTTTGCACCTTCTATGTTCATGACCCAGAGAGCGGTGTTCTGACCTATGCTCATGGTTATTCCTACTTGAGCTTCTTTCTTGGCACGTGCTATGGTGCTACTGGTCATCTTCTCGTTCATCCTCACGGATCTGATGAGCCTTAGATCTTTGCTGTGAGTTAGATGAATGAACTAAATCAGCTTGTCGATGCTCCCCTTTGGCAACCTTTTCCTGTTAGCCTGCAGGCTATTGGAGCCTTCCTTTGGGTGTAACAACCTCAACTTGCCTTTATGCACCTTGCACTTGGGCCTGAGCCAATGCCCTTACCATGTCAGCTAACTCCCTCATAGTATTTTCAAGTGTCTCTTGACACTGGAACCATGCTTGAACTCCATTCACATCAAAGGTAGTAGGTTGATAGGAAGTGATAGGTGTCATGCCAACAGTAACACCTATCGTTGGGGTGGCAGAGGTTCCTACCATAGGAAGGATTGAGCTTCCAGTCGGTACTGTTTCTCCTTGATGTTGTACATGACCATCTAGTTTGCCAGTAACTGCGCTAGAGCTTTTGCTGGTCCTTCCTCTTGCCATTCGTGGTTGGATAGTGAATCAAAGAAGAGAATGCAGTTAGGGTGCCACAGTGGGCACCAAAATGTTGATGGTACAATTTAGTTTTGAAGATCCAAATCCTTGTCAATAGAGAAAGTTCTTGAAACCCCAAGCTGTAAATTGAAAACAAGAGTTTGAGTTAAGAAAACAAGAGTGAAGAGTAGAAAAGACGATAGACACTAGGTTTTTATCGTGGTTCGACTATAACCCGTTTAGGCTTCTACGTCCACGGTGATTTGTATTTTCAAATAAGCAATGGTGATTGTGTATGGTTTTACAAGGATACAATAATGATACACTTTCACTTTACAAGAGCTTTCTCTATATTTTGACAGAGTATCTACTAGTTACTCTTCTTACTTGCTCATTGCAGTGGTCTCTCCCTCCTATTTATAGAAGCGGGGAAGGAGATAAGTGTAATTTGACAGATAACAAAATAATTATTTTCAGCACTTCAAGCATTAAAGGCTTGGCATCAGGTAATAAATGCCATGCAAATCATTGTTGGACTGTCAAGGGGCTAATGTGTCGGTTCTGGAGGCTGACCTGTCAATTGGGGGTATAGATCTTTAGCTACTGATTGGACTCTTATACATATTTTCAGCTTGCTACCTTAGCGACTTGATGTTGTGCTGACTGACCTTGCCAAGTTCATCTAGCGGATCTCCTGGGGAATGATCGGAATGGCACACTCTTGTTTAGCGAGTTGAGATCCCCCTTATCATGTCTGGTTCTCGCTTGGTCCTCATCCTATGCCTCGTGCTTGTGGCTGGTGAGCTAGGACTCCTTGCTAAGTGACCTCGATCATTATGCAATCTGGGCCCTCCCAAGTCGGGTTTTGCTTCTTGTTGGGCCTTTGGTAAGCCCATCTTACATTATCCGTAAAATACCTATAACAACTTTTATCTAACACACAAAGTTAACTTATATAAGAAAAAAAATTCACTATAGAAAACTATCATTAATTAATTATGATTATAAATTAGATCAAACTTAATTAGAATAACCCATAATAACTTAGAGAAATCAAAGGAATTTCATGGATACCACATAAATATAATATTTGTTTGGATTTTGACCCAAAGTTTATTTTGTGAAATAGAATAATTTCTATTTATGTCTTTATCTTAATCAAGTTTATATTTTGGTTAGATAAGGACTCTATTCAAGTTAGATATCTTATTATTTAATATTGAGATCAAGTTAGATTTATCCTTTGGTAAGAATTTTGGCTTATAAATAGTTGTGTTATGTAATATTCATTTTTGAAATTCCCTATAGAGATTACTTGAGATCTTACAATTAGTTTTTACTTTTTTATAATGATTATTAAGAGTAAAGAATATATATATGTATATATATTATAAAGTGTTGACGTCGAAATTCGATTCGTCACAGAGGACCAGAACTTCGGCTAACGGGATGTGGATTTCGGGAATCAATGCCACTCTTGAAGTATTGTGAAAAGTGGTCAAGAGGAAGAGTAGGAGGGATTTTTAACGTGGTTCGGCTAAATCCAGATGGCATTGGACCCAACGTCCATGGCGGAGATATGATTAATATTGGATATTTTTTACAGGAGTTTTGCTTACAAAATTGACCTCTTTCCCCTTACTAACAAAGCAATCCATATTCTGACTGTAGGCTGTGGAAGTAGGCTCCTTAGGCCGACAACATAGGCTTGTAGCCATTGTTGTGTCAGGCAAGACACTTTGCTGTCTCAAGCGAGGGTTCCTTAGTTCCGGAGAAGCTGAAAGGGTTGCTGTGACGAGTGTGAGTGTAGCGATCGTTGGGCCGATCCTTGAACTTGTTATCACTAGCTCATGCTTTTGCTTAAATGTGGCCCTTTGGCCTATACCTCGCAGCGTTGTGGTAACTTGACGAGCGAGGTAAGGTTCGGCGCCTACGATTTCTTTACCGTTGCTATTATCTGTTAGTTTGACTAAAGTTCTCGGAAAGCTTCTTACTGAAGCGCAAGGACTGGTCTTTGCTCCCTCGGTGACTTGTCCTCACGAGGCTAATTTTAGTGTACAACACAAGACCCCTAACTCTTGATGTGCTTTGCGGATCGGGAGTTGCATATCTTCGAGGTTGGATTCGTATCTTCAGCCACTGTCCTTCTTTGACCGAAATGTCATGTTAAATGTCTTTTCATTTTTGCTTTAAGCCATGTTTTCTCCTGTTTGCCATTTTTTGCCGTTGGCGTGGCATTGCCGCTCGTCTCGAGCCGTTGGATGAAGATTTGGCCAGATTTCTTCTGGATTCTTCAAAGGACTGAGTGGGTCTATAAATAGCCTGAGGTTCCCTCTCTTTTACCTTTGGGAAATCTGATGGAGGAGGATGAAGAGCCTATGAAGCTTCTTGGTGCCTTGACTTCTGGTGAAGCTTGCTGAGACTCGGATGGCTTGTCCATGGTGGTGGGAGACACAGATGGCCCGTCGCACGTAGCCTGGGCACAAAATCGGCCTGGCGGGGCTTTCACAGTGTCTTCTGGCCACCTCCCCTAGTCGTCATTGGTAGTCCTACTACCTGGCCTGCTGGTCC
>JANHAO010014746.1:0-15164 GCA_026873985.1 Saraca asoca
TCTTCTTGCCTCTGGGCATTTTGTGCTTGTGCCTGAGCAAGCCCCTTGACAGTCTCAGCCAATTCCTTGACTGTGTTTTCAAGTGCTGATTAGGACTGGTCGGGTGTTTGTGCCTCTTGAGTTTCAGGTGCAATGTCGTGCTGAGAAGCTAGAGCTATGGAACTCTGATTTGTTCTTCCTCTGGCCATGATTAGGCTGCAATAGAAACTTCAGAAAGCAAATGGATTCCCACAAACGGTGCCAAAATGTTGATGGTGAAATCTGGTTCATATGGATGACCCAAACTTCAGTCAACGGGGAGGAGTTCTAGGATCCAATGCTGCTTTTGAAGTGTAAGAGAAGAAAGGAGGTCATGAGTAAGAAGATGGAAAAGGAGAACAATACGTTTTTACGTGGTTCGGCTAAATTCGGGCGGTACCAGACCTTACATCCACAGCTGAGATTTTATTAATATAGAGTAATTTGCAGAGTTTCTGCTTACAAGATTGTCCCCTCCTTTTCTTTACTAACAGTATAAGCCTATTTATAGAGAAAGGAGGGGTTACATGAATTAATTACAAGCTACAGTTATGTTACATCAAATAATAAATGAGAAAAGACAGTAAAGGGGGCTGCAATCCAGCTGTTGCAGAGAGTAGGCTACTGAGCAGTCCCCCTAGGTTAGCGGTAGACCTGCACCTATCGTTTGATACCCCAGACAGGGGGTTTATGACTTGAGGGCGTCGTAGGTATCTGATGTTATGAGCATTGCTGTAGCGAGGAGGCGATCTCGAGCGGAGTGGCTGATGATTCGATCTCGTGACTTCTTCCCTGGTTTATCCCTCGTAGGGGAGGTTGTCTCATGGGATGTGTCTGGACCTCTTCGTAGCGTTGTTGTGAGGTGACGAGCAAGGCAGGGCTTGGCGCTTGGGATTTCTTCGTCGTTGCTATTTGTTGGAGCGTGGGAGTTGGTCTCTGTTGTCCTCGAGGGCTCATCTTGATGAGGCTAATTTTGCATACAACAATCACCTTGGTCACAAAATCCATTGCAAGAAGAAATACAAGAGGCTAATCAATTTCGACTGTTTTCGTTCCTCGTTATGGGAGGAATATATCCTAGAGTCAAGGAAATTTTAATGCTAATGAATCTTGATGTAAGATTTATATCACAAATAATTTTGGAGCTTGTAGGAGAAATCTAATGGGATGTTTTCTATGTGGTCATTCAAGTCATAGAGCTAGGGAATGTCTAATGAATGTGAGTTCCTTAAGATACAGTATGAATTACCCAGCCATACCTCAAAACCAACTAGCAAACCAAACTATAGCTTTAGTAAGAGTGCCAATAGCTTTTGTAGGAATGATAAAAAGGGAAATTGAGGGAGACACCCTATTGAAACCATCATGAGGGTTTATAATCTTACTAAACAAGAGGCCCAAACATCAATTGCTATTGTCTCAGGTACCTTGAAAATACATGACTTACAAGCTCTGGTATTATTTGACCCTAAATCTATTCACTCATTTATCACAAAGAAATTTACTACCTTGCTAAATGAAATTGGTGAATTGATGGAGTCACCATTGATAGTAATGACTCCGGTTGTTAAGACTCTTATGGCTGACAGTTTGTTAAAAATTATGTTATAACAATAAGGGATAAGCAAGTGTCTGCAAACCTAGTTGTATTAGATATGTTTGACTATGATGTAATTTTAGGCATGAATTGATTATCTCATCATTATATGTGCATGAACTATTTTGATAAGACAGTTACTTTTCATGTGGCTGATTCTTCTCAAGTGTTTCAAGAAGAATAGGTAGTTCAAATAACTTGGTTAATTTCAAGCATGCAAACTTGGAAGTTGTTAAACAAGGAATGAACAACTTATTTAGTTATGGTATAAGACTTAAATTGAATTGTTTTGAATCTGAGTGAGGTTCTAATAGTATGAGAATTCCTCAATATGTTTCCAGGTGAATTACTAGAACTGCCACTAGATAGGGAAATTGTGTTTGCTATTGATCTTGTGCCTAACACAGAACCTATTTCCATCCCATTGTATTGAATGTGGCCTTTGGAATTGAAAGAATTGAAAACTCAACTCCAAGTGTTAATTGATAGAGGCTTTATTCATGCAAGTATTTCATTATGGGGAGCACCCATACTTTTTATGACAAAGAAAGATGGAACATTGCAATTGTGTATTGATTATTGCTATTTGAATAAGGTGACCATTAAGAATAAATATCCCCTCCCTTATATCAACAATCTATTTGATCAGCTGCAAGGAGCGAGGTACTTCTTGAAGATAGATTTGAAGTCAAGAAATCATTAATTGAAGATTCATAAAGAAGATGTGTCCAAGATAACCTTTCAGATGCGTTATAGACACTATGAATTTCTCATAATGTCATTTGGCTTGACGAATGCTCCAGTTGCTTTCATAACTTTAATGAACCAAATCACCATATCTAGATAAGTTTGCAGTGATATTTATTGATGATATCATAATATACTCTAAAAGTGAGAAGGAGCATGACTAGCACTTAAGAATAGTGTTGTAGATGTTGCGAGAACATAAACTTTATGCAAAGTTCTCCAAATGCAAACTTTGGGTGACCAGTGTCAAATATCTCAGTCATGTAGTGTCATAAGAAGGGATACAAATTGATCCTTAGAAACTAGAAGCTATAAAAAATTATCCTAAACCCACAACAATTATGGAAATTTGAAGTTTTGTGGGATTAGCTGGGTACAATCTAAAATTTATCAAAAATTTCTCTAAAATTTCTACACCACTGACTAAGCTTACTTAGAAGGGAGTGCAATTTGAATGGATTCCCACCTATGAAAAAAGCTTCTAACAATTAAAGAAATGCTTGATTATGGCCCCGATGTTGACATTGCCATCTGGATCAAGTAGCTATATAGTGTATTGCGATGCCTTGTGAATTGTATTGAGAAGTGTGTTAATGCAAAATAGAAAAGTAATTGCGTATGCATTGCAACAATTGAAAAAGCATGAATAAATCTACCTTACTCATGATTTGGAAATGGCAACCGTAGTCTTTGCATTGAAAATCTAGAGACACTATCTGTATGGAACAACATGTGAAATTTATATAGACCACAAAGGTTTGAAATACATCTTTGAACAAAAATGTCTTAATCTTCAACAAAGAAGGTGGATGGAATTGGTAAAAGATTATGAATGTTCAATAATGCGTCATCTTGCTAGAGCGATTGTGGTGGTAGATGCATTAAGTTGCTAATTGACAAGTGGTTTAGCTTATATTCTTTCTAAATAAGAAAAGTAAATATGTTCTTACCTAGAATTGGAAAAGCATGGTATGTGATTAAAAGTTTCAGATCAAAACTCAATTCTAGCCCATATGATAGAACAATCAGTGATAGTTGATCGTATTAAGGTAGTTTAGAAGCAAAACCCTAATATGTGGCTATTAAACAAAAAGAAAACATAGAACTAGACTGGAAGCTTGTAGTGGTTAAGGTGGAAGTGCTTAGAAAGAAAGGACAATTATGGGTTCCTTTGAATGTACTTAATGAATTACTACAACAAGCTCATAATTCGTCATACATGATGCACTTGGGAGTGTAAAAAATGTATCATGACTTGAAAGATGTGTTCTGGTGGGAAGCCATGAAATGTAATGGTATGTGTTAACAAGTAAAGGTGAAACATCAAAGTTTGGTAGGACTATACTAATCCATTAAGATTCCAAAGTGGAAATGGAAAAGTATTATGATAGATTTCTTAGTTGGACTGCCAAAATCACCAAAGTGTTGTGATTCAATTTGGGTCATTATTTATCACTTAACTAAGTTGGCTCTTTTCTTACTAGTTAAAATGACTTATTCAACTATCCAATATGTGGAAGTATACCTTGATCGAATAATTCCCTTTGCATGGTGTGCCATTGACAATTATTTCAGATCGTGGTATCCAATTTATGTCTCACTTTTGGTAGAAATTTCAATAAGCGTTAGATACTCAATTATGGTTTAGCATTGCTTTTCATCTGTAAATTGATGGTCAATCGGAAAGAATTATTCAGATTATGGAGGATATGCTTCAGGCATGCCTAATGGAATTTGAAGGAAATTGGGAAAAATATTTGTCACTGATTGAATTTGCTTATAATAGTAGTTACCAATCCAATATTCAAATGGCACCATTCGAGGCATTGTATGTCAGGAGCTGTAGATCTCTAATAGGCTAGTTTGAGCCTGGAGAGGCAAAATTGTTAGACCCAGATCTTGTAGTGGATGCCATTAAAAAGGTGCAATTGATCCATGATCTAATGAAGGTGGCTCAAAACTGACAAAAGTCATACTTGAACAAAAGAAGAAGGAAGCTAGAATTTGAGGTTGATGATTGAGTATTCCTTAAGGTATCTCCAATTAAGGGAGTCATGCAATTTGGTAAAAAGGGAAAATTGGCATTGAGATATATCAGACCATTCAAAATTATCAAAAGTGTGGAAGTTATAGCATATCTATTGGAATTGCAAGTTGAAATGCAAGGAATTCACCCAGTATTCCATGTCTCCATGTTGATAAAAATATATTCCAGATAAATCACATATCATCAGGGAAAAACCAATTTAGTTAGACACCAAACTGACCTATGCGGAGCAACCAGCAGCTATTCTTGATTGACAAGTTCAAAAGCTAAGATCAAGGGAAGTTCCCGTGGTCAAAGTACAACATGATGAACAAGAAGCTACATGGGTAGTGGAAATTGATATGAGAGACAAATATCCTCATTTATTCAGTCAGGAGTAATTATAATGATTATTTAATGTGAGATGTTATCCATACTTGTTATGTGCTCTAGTTAGCTTACTATTGTTGTTTAGACTTTGAGGATGAATTCTTTAAAAGGCGAGAATTGTAATGTCCTTGAATTTTCTAAAATCAATTTTTGGTAACAAAATAGGGAAATTAAAAATTTTGAGGAATTCAAAATTATATATCAGAAGCCATGAGAGGCCCATATATATTAGAAATAGATCATATGAAATTTTAGAAATATTTTAGAGACTAAATTCTTGTTATGAATGTTCAAAAAACCAAATTTATATTGTTAAAATTTAATTTCCAAAAAAAAACTTTTGAAATAATGAAACTAGGGTTATGATTATCAAATGACCACAAAATTATAGTCGTTATGAAGGTATTTAATTTAACTAATTTGTTTTAAATTTTCATGGTCATTGGTGATTAATAAGTATGTTAAATTTGAATTCAAAATAGAGGAAATAGTCAACTTGTAATTACTGGGAAGTTGAATCAATTTTCCCCTTTTACCCTTCTCTTTAGCCAGCTTATCCTTCTTCTTTAAGCCTTTCTTTGTTGCAAGCCCATGCAACTTCTTTTTTTCCAACTTGCATTCCTTCTCTCTCTATAACTCTCTCTTTCTCTCTCTTTTGGTTAGCACTTAATCTTCTATGCTATTTTCTTTTATTTTTAATGTTGATTCCTCTCTTTTTCCTCTTCAAATTCATACCAAGATCCTGTTGTCTCATTGAGAAACACTTGAGTTATGAATTTTTTAAATCCATAGTCACTATTCATAATACTATTCAACCCATGAATTAACTTTATTTTTTTTGGTGTTTTGGAGAATCTGTTAGATATAACTTTTTTGATTGCTTAGGAACCATAATCTAATTATATACAATTAGTTAATGAGAGAAATCCTTTGATAGGAATTTGAAAGCTAATATGTTCATCTTTGTTCTTGAAGGGTATCGGAGATTTTGTGAGACCAATTGTAATTTTTTATTTTCAGCTACTAAGGTCAGTAATTCTTACCACTTTTGTGAATTATAATGTGATTCTTGCTTGACATCTATTGAGTGCTGGTGCAAGTTAATAAAAATGGGTTTTTATGGTCTATGGCAAGACTTGGGAATAAATGGATTTGTTGGTATGTTGATTAGTTTGTTGTGGTAATAGTTGAGTTTCATGCATATTTAAGCTTTCAAAACTTGTTGTATTGAGAACCTATAGTAGAATGTTAATTTGGAAGTTATTTCCCTAGTTTTTTTTCCTATTGCTTGCATGTAATTTCTACTCATGCAAGTCAAATTGCGCACTTTTTTGAACTAAACCCGTAATCATGCTCACAGAAACCTAGTAGTTTGGCTCTTACAATCCAAATCAAATTTTGAACTAAATTTGTGCAATTTGAATCAAACTTTTTTGCCTTGTTTTTTTATTCCAATCATGATTTTGATCGCATTTGTGTTTGAACTTCCTAACGATTGTATATTTTGGTGAGTAGACTCATATTTTCAACTGAAAGTCCTTGAGTTGTATTGAATCTTTATAACTAAACTTTTTGATTGAAATCGTGATTCTACTTAAATTTTTTCAACAATCTTGATTGTGATTTTGATCGCACCTTCAGAAATTTTTGTTCTTCAACTTGAGTTCACTTTCCTCCAAAGTGCCTTTCATTCCTTATATCTGATTAAAAAGAAAGGCTAAGAAATTCTACAAGGGTAACATATAAATCAAAATTATTAAATGCAGTAATTGTATATGCATAACTCTATGATAGCAATATTGAAAATTGTCAAGGCAATATGATTAAAATATGTAATTGTAAAAGGGCAATGGGAATCATGATCTGTGTGATTATATTAGAGATTGAATATAAATGTATGATATGATTATTATGATGGCAATGTTTATAGTTTGAAAGTTTCCCCATGAGATGAGATGGAAAAAATGAACCAGATCTCAAATCTGTGCATTCTAATATAGAGAGTGGCATAAGGAGGGAGCTTGGAGGGATAAGGTTGGGCTTGTGTGGGATAAGGCTGAACAGAGTAATAAGGAGGTTTATAATCATTATTTTATTTGTTACTTACCTGATTGTTAATCGAAGAATTCCTAAATTAGGAATTAAGATGGTGAAATCATGTAATGATAATAGTAATGGTTGAAAGCAATGAGAATCCATGTCTCATTATAGTGTGATATGGATAATGTAAGTGGTTATTATGCAAAGGTGAGTCTCAAAAACTTAATGGCTTATTTATGGTACTTGGTGTATTGATACTTATATCATTGTGATGTAAATATTCATGTATTGTTATTAGCGGAAAAGTTCTTAAGTATGGTTCTGTTGTATGTATTTTTTGGACAGGCTGGCAAAAGCCCAGCTAGTAGAAGTCCAGCCCGCTGAAAGAAGCCATTCCTAGCCAATGGCCTGTTGAGCACACAGACCAAGGCAAAGCCAATCTGCAAAGGTTGATTGATGGGGAGCCTGTAAAAGCCAAATTGTAGGTAGCCTTTTTGGTATATAAGACCCTATGTAATAGAGAGGAGAGGTATTCTGAGAGAACTCATTGTAACCCAAAGAGGAGAGAGCCCTGAGAGAAAAGAGCCATGGAGCTCACTAGAGAGCAACTCCTGTAAAACTATGTACACAATAAGTATTTTCCCAGCAATAAGATCAATCGTGGACGTAGGGTCTGGTACTGTTTAGATTTGGCCGAACCACGTTTAAAAACATTGTGTTCTTCTCCTTCTTCCTCTATTTTATGCACCAGGTCACAGTTAAGAGTCCATCAAATCATTTCTCGTTGGCTGAAGTTTGGGTCTTCCATATGAACCAAATTTCATCGTCAACATTTTGGCACCGTCTATGGGGACTCCACTTGCATCCTTATTGATTTTTACTATGATGGTTGGTCTACTTGAATCTCACCATATGGAAGCCATTGTTCCTCTGGTTGGAAGCGCTTGGTCTTGCCTTTATCAAAGAGCAGGATACGAACCAACAAGCCACCGAGCTCCTTAGCCAACCTTTCTTCTTTTTCCAGTGAATCATTCAACTTTGGACTACCTTATTTGCCACTCAACTAGTTACCATCATCCACATTCTCTGGCCATAGCGCTAGCTTGTGGGAATCTAGGATGGTAGCATGAAATTGAGCTCACAGTGTGCAGTGATTGGAGACGAGCTCACACTCCAACCATGCTCACCATGTAACAAGATGCTTCAACAGACCTGCCCTCCCCTGCGACATAGCAACAATGAGCTCTTAGCCATGAGCTCAATCTCCGTAGTCCAAGCAATAACGAGCTTGCACCATCGTGAACTTGAAGATGAGCTTGCACACAGCCATGTAGAATTTGCTTCGGTAGCACACTCGAGTGGAGAGGAAGTTTTGTGATGAGCTTGGGCTCGGCCATGTAGCAATGTGCGAGGCCATGCAATAGTCTATGAGGTCACGAGCCTAACAGACCCATAGCATAGCGGTTCTTGTAGTGAAGAGCTGCTGTCCACGTCGCTCTCACCCCCCCACTATAGCCATGCCCACGTCGAACTTAGCCCATGCAATAGTTTGCAGGATGTCGAGTTCAGTCCCTCTCAATTCATGTAGCAACAAGCTTCTAACTGCGAGTCTAGTCTTCCCAGCCTCACAATGATGAGTTCAACCTTGTAACAACTTGAAGCTCATGTGATGACGAGCACACATCCCAGCAGTGGTTTGAAGCCCCGCTAAGCTCCTAGCCACCCTGTAGTAGTTTAGACTTTGCATCATACAGCAACTCGCATTGTTGAGAGCTCATATCCAGCTACAACTCGTTTCAACATTAGGCTTGTTGAGTGCAACAGCTCGGTCTTCGCAATATGGTAGTTCGCATTATGACGAGCTTCTCCATGTAGTAGCTCGAAGCTTGCCGCCATGCAGTAGCAGTGCTACAGCTCACCGTATCCTGAGCAAATGTCCCAGTCGTGGTCCACCTTAGCGCCAAGCCTGCAACCATGCAGTAGCTCAAGGCTCGTGTGATAACAAGCTCATGACCAAGCTTTAGTCCATTCTGACGTCGGGCTCGCTACATGCTACAGTCTGATCTTCATAGCTAATAGTAACTTGGCCCCTGCAACTGCATAGCGGATCGGTCCTGTGAAGCACCTGTAATAGCCCATTTCATTCATGAGCTTTTAGCTGCCATGAACCAGGAATGATTTCAATGGGCGCTCATGCAGCGATCATACAGTGTTCGGGTTTGACAACAAAGCCTGCGTAACCATGTATTCTGGAAATAGTATCTTGCCCATACAAACACACTTTGGAACTGGGCTAAATGATGGACTCAACAGCTCGTAGTGAGATCCAATCTTATGGCGAGCTTACGGCCCTATTATGTGGTCTTGATTGGGTGTCGGGTTCGCACTCAATGGGCCCACACCAAAGGGGACATTAACACCAGAATGTGGAGCATGAGATATCCTTTTGGCTGATAGTGCAACCAAAAAAGATGCCTGCCCTTACCATCCAAACAACCTCTAGTTCATGCTTCCTATCCTTCGAGGTCAATGTCAAGCCGAGCAGAAATCTAGAGTGGGGGGCTCATCATTCCAACTCCAACAATATTATAGCTCACACTTGAACAAAGCTAAGTTCTCATTCCTTGTCTGCTTGAATGAGCTGGATGAAATTTTTTATCCCAGCATTAAATGTTTTATTACAGCTGGTTTTCTACTCTTTCTCTTTCAGAGCTAAAAGTCACATTACTGGGTGTCCAAGTAGGTCACACAGATACGCCCAATAAACACCTAAACTCATGCTAACCAAGGCCCCCCTCACTGAAGGGGACAAAACCCCGAGGCGATTGCCAAACTACGGGATAATACCTCTAGGCACGAGCGCGATGGTTAAATCGCACCTAACCAGCTCTGGCCACCCTTTCCTACGAGGCACCTTTCCAAGGCATAATTCTGTCTAGGTCAAACTCCACTAGGTCGAACTCTACTAGGAACCCCAGAAGGGTACCCTGCAAACACTCTAAACACCCTGCTTATCATGCATCTGAGTGACCTCCTTGGTCATTCAATATGATATTTGTTTTTAAATCATGATTTTCTTGCTAAAGGCCCTTTTACACTAAATCATACGATTTATTAATATCTGCTACTGAAGTCGATTGGCTTATCAGACATTCATTCTACTTAAACCTTTTAAATTATGATTTACAGGAATTCATCTCAGTATGGCATGTCGAGCTTTTACCAGCAGAAGTCTAACTCTCAGTCTACAGAGTGCACTACGAGTTAGGGGGCTTATGTTGTATGTATTTTTTAGATAGGTTGGCAAAAGCCCAACTAGCAGAAGTCTAGCCCGTTGAAGGAAGCCATTCCTAGCCAATGGCCTACTGAGCACATAGATCAAGGAAAAGCCAATATGTAGAGGTTGATTGACGGGGAGCCTACAAGAGTCGAATTACAAGATTAGCCTTTTTGGTATATACGACTCTATGTAATAGAGAGGAGAGGTATTTTGAGAGAACTCATTGTAACACAGAGAGGAGAGAGCCTTGAGAGAAAAGAGCTATGGAGCTCACTAGAGAGCAACTCCTATAAAACTATGTACACAACAAGTATTTTCCCAACAATAAGATCAACTATGGACGTAGGGTCTAATACCGTCTAGATTTGGCCGAACCACGTTAAAAAATATTGTGTTCTTCTCTTTCTTCCTCTATTTTCTACACCAGGTCACAGTTAGAAGTCCATCGAATCATTTTCAATTGGCTAAAGTTTGGGTTTGCCGTATGAACCAAATTTCATCGTCAATAGGTTCAAATTATCTCACTGAGTCCCAAAATTACTCTTTTGTAGATTATTTTTCATATTCTCAAAAAATACCTTATAGCACTCCAAAAGAAAACTAAGCATGAATAATGAACCAATGGAGATTATAGCCAACGCCTATACCACCACTGTGACAAGTCCATTAAGAGTTTATCAAAGTAACATTCAATACATTGTCATCCTTAATTTAGCAGGTTGTGAAGTTTTGGATGAGGTGGAGATCATTCCCTTTGAACCTCCTAATGTCTTACTTATAATGACTCTTGGATGGTTCGACCCCTAGAGGTCTCCCATCTACCTTTGTATTTTGCCAGCTTTGAAAGTATGTAAATATACAAAGCCATGAAGTAACTAAGGGCATAATTAGCTCAACCTATGCTTTTTGGTATTAGGATAAGTCATAGGTTGACCTAAGTTCTTTTGATAGATTTGCCCTTGTAGGACTTAGGATGGAGAAAGGGAATGACTCCTTTATAGTGATGGGTTACTGTAGAAGTGTCTCTTAGGGTGGAAGGATGTTGAAACACTTATTTTGAACCTGTGTGTAATGAATAAAGTTTAAAGTAGGTATGTGCCTTTTGGGCATAACCACTATATATTATGACTTATACTATGAAATATATTTCATCAAGATGTGTTCTCCTTTCCTTTTCTTTCCCACACTTTATGATTGATTGATTATTCAAGTGAATTAAAGAATATACCTCTAGTAGGTATTGAGACAAGTATAAATAGAATTAGATAAAAATAATAGGTTTAAAGGCTGGTGAATATTAACAAAAGGGTTGGAATTCACTCTGGTTATGATCAAGAAAAACTGGGTTGTGATAGAAGTCTAGATAAGAACTTACTTCTTATGAAGTTCAACTTCACCCAGGAACTTACTTCCTGTTTGAACTAAATGACTCCTTATTTCCATGGCTAGGTATCCATGAAATGATAAAAACATATGGGTACATTTTTTTTGTCAAATTCATATGGGAGAAATTCCTCACCAATAAATCAATTTCTATAAGAGACATATTTATGAAAATTATCAATCTTGTCAATAAAGACAACACAAATTCATGCACATGATAATTTATGACTAATGCTACTTATACTATTTACATTCACTCCTTTCACTTTTCTTTTTAAATTAAAAAAGAAATTTTTTTATTTATAAAAAGAAAATATTGAGTCAGTGAAATTTTTCTGACATGGAAAAGAAAGTAAAGGGGAATGAATATAGAAAACACTAAAAAAAATCACTATTTTCATTAGAACATTCCATTAGAAAAATACATCGAAAAAAGTAATCAAAATGGAAAAAGTTGTAGTTATTAGCCACAACCATCTGTTAGAAAATTCGTCATACATTAAATTTTGTTGAAAAATAGACACAATTTTTTTTTTAAAAAAATCTATTCGCTTTTTCTAATGAATTTTTGATAGAATTTAATGTATGATAGATTTGTAATGTGAAAATCCATTGAAAAGTTCAAAAATATAAAACATTCTACTTTCTCTGCCACACAGGCTTCGTTTTGCTTTCCTAGCTTAATTCTTGTACTTTAAATATATTTTACACTAATCTCAACTGATCAAATTATTCTTCCTACTTTATTTAGCATTTTTACCAATTATTTTTGTTGAATTATTATGTTTTTTATGATTTAATAAGCTTTCCTTAATTTGATAAATGTATATATCGTTTCAAGCTTGAGTTTTTTGCAAATCTATTTGGCAGTTTTCTTGCTTGGACATTAAGGTTAATATATATTTATAATTATTAGTTGATTTAGGAATTATATATATTGATTTAGATTGAGTAGGATTAAATAGTTAGATAATTTAATAATTATATATATTTTGAATTAGATTGAATAGGATTAAGTAGTTAGATGATATATTGGATAGAATTATATATATTAGCCTATCATATAATTTTAAGTATACACAAATCTTTTTAAAAAAAATAAAAACAAGATATAAAAAATAGAAATTTATTTTTTTAACAATCATGTTTTAACTATTTTTATTTAATCAAAGTTCATATTTGACTACAAAATATAAAAAAATACTTGATGTTATTCGATATTAAACACATGATAATATTTTTTTTAACATTTGATTGATGAAAACATTTTTCTATACATAAAATTGTTAATGTAGATTTAGTTTATTTATAAATTATAAAATCATATTTATTATTTAATATTTGATCATTTATAGTCTGATAACGACTTTTGATGGATGTTTTACATAATTCATAGATATGATTATTTTGTTACATGTTTTCTCAATAATAATTTTCTAGTTATGTCATGTGTGAATATTTGCATATAATAGGCTATAAGGATGGATAACGAGGTAATGGATAGCAATTCTAGGGACAAGGTTCCCCCTATGATTCCCTGGGCAACAATTTGCATGCAATGGCTGATCAAAGTTGGCTAACTGTCATTCCTCCTAGCTACACCTTCATGCCTACTCCTCGACCTACATCTAGCCAAATGGAGCTACTTGCACAGGTGTCATGGTCCAAAAGCTTAACTAAAGGAACGTGTGGCACTTAGACTCTTCGTAACTCTTTGCTTAGTACTTAATCACTTAGTACCTAAGAATAAGCCAGCCAAAAGGTCATACACCATCTAAGTGTAAAAAATAATAGGCAACACCCATAATTTTATAACACATTGAGTCAACCATAAGCAAAAAATCACATAGAGCATAGAGCAACCAAATCACATAAAAGGTAACCAAGTCATTCACATAAACATTCAAGATGTGTTCATGCAATTTGAACAATATGGATATATGCGACCAAAAGTAAAGAAATTCTGTGAGACAATATTTTAATTAAAGAGGGGCTGCTTCTTTTATTCACATATAAGAGCCTCGAAATGGTCACCAGACACTTCTCCCCTAAAGAGCATTTTGAGCCAAATCCCTAATAACAAGAGTAGACATACTTTTTCCCAGTTGATATAAGGACTTTTCTTAGAATTCCTAAGGGTTTTAAAGTGCCATAATACATCGACGTAAAGATAAAAATCCAAGGATCATAGCCATGTACTTTCGTACTCGTACTGGATAAGTTACCTTAGTTAAAATTATATAAATGCCCTCAAAACAGGCAAAAATCAAAAAAATAATCTATGTGAGCATTTTCCTCCAAATTCAGGCCACATGATTGTCTCTTCATGCTTGATTTTTGTGCCAAGTTTCCTCTAAATTTGAGCACGTTTGCCTTGTCGAATTTGGGTCACAAGTCCTAAACTGTGACATTTGCCCCCACTTGAAAATGTTGATGTCCTCATTGATGACTTAATCTGACACAACATCGATAGAATCTTCAGTCTGCTTCTCCCAAGCTCCTCCCTCGACTTCTTCTCTGCTTGTCTCTTTACTTTTCGCCAATGCTTGTCTTGAACACTTCAGTCTGACCCTACTTCTTGAAAGTCTTTGATATGCTCTTCTCTAGCTCTTCTTAGGCCTTCTATAACTTGTCTTTTTGATTTTTTGTTTACTATGAAAGTGAGCTATCTCCATAACTTTTGAGTTAATTGTGTTCATAACTAAGTAGTACCTTGGCATGTGGGTTGTGCTTACTACCGGTAACCCCACATCCAATGTCCTATACCACCGATGTGAGAAACACAAGTCTCATGCTTTGATCAGGTTAAAGTATCACCTCTAGCCAACAAAACATGGCCTGATTGCAAGTCCCATTCCTTGCTCATAAGTTTGCTTGCGTGGTTTACTTCAGCTATCCATTATACTTCACTGTTACTCCACTACTCCAACAATACCACTCCTCGAACATGAACTGGACACCCGTTTTGGTACCTCCACAAACACTCAAACATGATACCTTGATGGTATCTCCCTACCACGTCCTATAGGGTTGAACAAAGAGTTATTCATCACTCTTGTTCTAGCTTTCCACTAACCTGTGCTCTTGAAGGTCATTGCCACAAGCTCCTCTTATAACTAAACACCAACACTCTTAAAGCAAAGTGAGCTATTGCCGTAAGTTGTCCCTACAACTAAGTGAAAGGTTCTACATGCAAGAACTTCATAGTTAGATTAATAAAAATATAGGTGTAAAGCAGTTGCTCCTCAAACACACTACGCCCTATAGCTTCTCAATAGACTCCTCCTTAAAAGGATTTATCTACTTTGCATATCTCTCCTGATGCACCTCGTCCATTACCTCCTTTGCTCCTGTTCGGGGTGGTACCCTCGAACCTGCATAGCTTCTTGCATAGATCCCTGATAAGGAAGAGACCTACCATGTTTTGTCACTATCTCACTACTCTTGGGAGTCTAGGTATCGAATTGCAATGATCCTAGTATAAGACTTTACTTCCCTGCCAAGATTTTCATCACCACCCTTATTGCCTTGTTCCCCTTTTGCTTGAAGTTTAACTTGTAAGGCATTAATAACACAATATTTGACACATCTATTTATACTCATACTTAGCATTTTAAGGTCTAAAATGACATGTTTCCAGCTGTGTTAGTGTGTATTTGTGATTTTGTGTCAATTGGCATCAT
>JANHAO010014747.1:0-15161 GCA_026873985.1 Saraca asoca
GTGTATGTAAATTTCCCAACGGGAAAAGGGCAAGATCCAATTCCGCATTTAACTTTTTAATCATTCTTTAAAAAGGGACCTGACATCCTCCATTAAAATTTCCTGAGGAAAAAAGAAGAATACCTCAGGCTACTTATAAGCCCGCTTGGCCCTTTGAAGAATTCAGAAGAAATCTGGTTAAATCTTCATCCAACGGCCCGCAACGAGCGGCAGTGCCATGCCAACGGCCAAAAATGGCAAACAAGGGAAAGCATGGCCTAAAGAAAATATGGAAAGACATTTGACGTGACACTTTAGTCTAAGAAGGACACTGACTGAAGATATGAATCTAGCCTTAGAAATACCTAACTCCCGGTCCGCAAAGCAAACCAAGAGTTGGGGGGCTTATGTTGTATACTAAAACTGGCCTCGTGAGGACAAGTCCCCGAGGAACCGAAACAGATAACAACAAACGACAATTACAAGTTCCAAACTCTGTCTCGCTTGTCTCACTCACTGTGAGATACGGTCCGAAGGGCTGCACCCCAGCAACAGCGCAACTCAGCAACAAGTGCTCGAGGATCGACCAACGTAATGGTTGATCACTCCACCACACTCACCTCCCCGCTACAGCGATCCTTGTGGCGTCCCCGAAACTGTGAATCTCTCGCTTGCGATAGCAAAGTGTCTTGCCTGACACGGTAACGGCTACAAGCCTACATGTCGGCCTGAGAAGCCTACTTCACAGCCTACGGTCGAAATACGGTCCTCTTATTGTCTTTTCTCATTTATTTAATGTAACATAACTATAGCTGGCAATTAATGCACGCAACCACTCCTTCCTCTGTAAATAGGATTTGCTTTGTTAGCAAGAAGGGGAGGGGGCCAAAACTGGTAAGCAAAGGCCAGTCTTGTAAGCAGAATCCCTATAAAGTATCCAATATCAATAATATCTCCGTCATGGACATAGGGTCCGGTGCCATCCGAATTTAGCCGAACCACGTTAAAAATCCCTCCTACTCTTCCTCTTGACCAATTTTCACAACACTTCAAGAGCGGCATTAATTCCCAAAATCCACATCCCGTTGGTCAAAGTTCTGGTCCTCTGTGACAAATTTCGACGTCAACATCTATATTAATAGGTATTTTCAAAGAAATTTTTTTGAAAATTATTATGTCAAGGTAGAGGTACAAATTATGCTTTGGTACTATATGTTAGCAATACTTAAGTGTTAATGAACATATACACAAACTGTAATGGAAGCAGATAGAACAAATTAGCTCTGGCCATTGATGTCGGAGATTAAAATGAAACTGCTTCATACACCATGTCTAGGATTGTTTGAGAGCTTCCAATGCCTCATTTTCTCTCAAAATGATGGTAATTCTTTCTGTATGGATTGAATGGCATTGAGAACCCAAACACTGCAATATATAGACTCTCAGCCCATCACTAAGATACTCAAAATTGCTTCGATAATTATGAAATCATGGACTGATTTGATACGTTTCCCAATTGTGATCACTTGAATCTGGAAAGTACCTTTAATGCAAATCACACAATTTATTATATTGGTCATATTTGGTGCATGAATGACAGCTATAGACATGCAATTCAATGCGTGAATGACAGCTATATACATGCATAACAATTTATTCATGCGATATATGCATAGCTAACAGCTATATACATGCATAGCAATTTATTCATGTGGTACATGCATAACAATTTATTACAAAGAACATTACATATGAGGGATCAGCATACCCAATAGCCCCAGCTATCCAGCTAACCACAAACTAGCAAGATAAGGCCTTGACAACTAGTGTTGGTCGAGCCACGTATCACAAGCCAATGCTCCTATGGAAGAAAACCACCGAAGAGCTTGCAGATTTCAATACCCATTTCAATTTTGTCATCGAGTCTTAGGGTCATACTGCATATGGAGATGGGATAGCATTCTTCCTTGCCCCTACTGACTCCAAGCTTCCAAATGTCACAAAAAATGGTGCCATGGGACTTGCACTTGTTAATCAGCCATTAAAGTCAACAGACAATCCATTTGTTGTTGTGGAGTTTGATATATACCTGAATAAGTGGGGCCCTCCAAAGGAACATGTTGGTTTCGACATCAATTCTATGGAGTCTATTGCTAATGTAACATGGTTAGCTAATATCAAGGAAAGGAAACGCAATGAAGCTTAGATCAATTACAATTCAAGTTCACTGAATTTGAGTGTTGTTTTCATTGGTTTTGTCAATGGAACAACTAGACAGCAAAATTTACATGCTATTGTTGATCAGAGACTATATCTTCCTGAATTGGTTACTTTTGGATTCTTAGTTGCCACAGGAAATGCATCAGCTATACATAGTATAGTGGGTATTTTTGGGGCCATACAAATGAGCTGGTAAAAGCTTAATGGACAAGCCCAACTGATAAGAGCCCAACTCATCTAAGATTGAGGTCATTAGAGCAAGTCATCAGGTTACTAAATGTGAACTCAAATCATAGGTCAAAAAGGGTCAAAACAATCTTATGTATAGCTTCAGGTCATTAAGGACGAGGTCTAACTTGCAAATCAAAGCACACTTTCCCAGCCATCATCCAACAGCTCACTAAGATTCAATCTGAGAAGGAGTTAACCTTCAAAATTGAAAATTAACAAATTGCCTATTTGTTTCTAAATTAAATATTTTCTGTTACAGAAGTGTAATCAATTCATGATTCTTTGTAACACCCCAGTCAACATAAATAGGGGTTGAAATCATTGTACAAAAAAAGGACAATTAACAATATATTATGACGCAACCAAAATACACAAATGAACAGTTATGGACGTAGGCATTGATTTTAGCTAACCTATGTTAAAAACTTTTTAGTGTCTTCTTGTTCTTCCTCTTTCTCTATTTGTTATCTTGCATCCTCAATTTGCAGTTTGGACTTTGGACTTTAGTTGACTAGATTGCACATCAATATTTTGGTGCTAGAAGGAGGGCCCTAAACTACATTCTAGTTGATTTTTCATTCTATTGTGATGGGTAGAGGAAGAACTACCAAAAGTTCAGACACTACAGCTGACCAACCTGAGGGTCACATGGAATAGTAATGGGATGTATTACTAATTGGAAGCCCAATTCTTCTGATGTCACAATCTGGGGCATAAACCTAATTGGACCACTCCCGATAGGTTGCGAGAAATGCAAGCATGCAGTGGTTGCTGTGGATTATTTCACTAAGTGGATAGAGGTGAAGGAACTAACGAAGAACTCTACCTCAAAGATTAAAAAGTTCATATAGACTAATATTATTTGCAAGTTTGGAGTTTCTCAGCAGATTGTGACTGACAATGGGACTCAATTTAACAGTAAGTAGTTTATCAAGTTTTACAATGATCTTAAGATTGTGAAAACTTTCTTAGTTGTAAACAATCCTCAAGCTAATGGATAAGTCAAGGCTATTAACAAGATCATCAAATAGATCTTGAAGACAAGGTTAGAGGCCAAGAAGAGAACATGGGTAGATGAGCTAAAGAAGGTACTTTAGGCTTACAAAACCACAGCTCGTAGCACCATAAGAGAAACTCCTTTCTCAATGGTGTATAGATCTGAGGCCATGATCCTAGTAGAACTTGAGGTAACTTCACAATGAAAAGCTACCTTCAATCCAAAGGATGACAATCAACCGCTCACTGCAAACCTTGACCTCGTAGAAGAGATACAAGAAATAGCTTGCCTTAGGATCATAACCTATTAGCTATGGGTCATGAAATACTACAAGAGGAAGGTCTGAGTTCAGAACTAACAAAATGGTGATCTTATACCATGCCTTATTCTTCCTGGAGCTCATAAGGCCAGTGACGGGACACTAGGTCCGAGTTGGGAAAGCCCATAAATCATCAAAGAAGACTTGGGAAATGGAGCTTATCACTTAACAAATATGAATGGACCTAAAGTTCTATGAGCTTGGAATGCTAAACATCTACACCCATATTTTCAATAAATTTAAGCTCACTTTTCTAATCCTATAATATTATTCAGATATTAATAAAAGTACCCAAGTTTTTCCTTAAATTTTTATGTCTGTGTTTACTAATTTCTAAATAAATTTTTCAACAAAGTATTATACAAGAAGCAAGCTATACTCAGGGTTAAAAAAGCCATGGTCTACTAGCTAGGGCCCATTGAAGTTGACCTGAGAGTCGTCGTTTGTAGCTTACTGAGCATTCATCTTGATTCTAACCTAAACAGAGCCATGGTCTACTAGTTGGGGCCCATTCAAGTCGACCTGAGAGTCGTCATTTGTGGCTTACTAAGCATTCATCTTAGTTCTAACCTAAACAAAGTCATGGTTTGCTAGTTGAGATCCATTCATGTTAACCTATATATTATTATTTACGATCTATTGGGCATTCAACTTGACTAATATTTACTAGCTGGGGCCCATTCATGTCAACCTGAGAGTCGTCATTTATGGCTTACTAGACATTGAACTTGACTAATATTTATTAAGCCATGGTTTACGAGCTGAGGCACATTCATGTTAACCTTTGAGTTATTATTTGTGACATACTAAGCATTCAACTTGGCATTAACTTGGTGGTTTTTATTACCATTATGATTAACAAAGTTATAAGTTAATTATTTCTTTACTTTATTTGAAGTTGACTACTATTGAAAGTCAGAAGAGTAAACCAAGGAAATTATAAAAGAAGAAATTCATTAAAAGCCTCATTCAACGAGGTGAATGTTCATATGAAAATTCAAAAAATGAAACTCAGAATTATAGAAGCTTGTTTAGGTCGCAATAGTCATGACCTAAGAAGAAGGCTAGCCCTTAAGAGCTGCACTCTGGCAGGATGGAGGGTTAACATATGGGGAAAACAGGTTATCCATCATTTAGTCATAAGTAGCCTCCATGACCTATGAACTGCTCTTTCCTAGAGTCACATTCTAAATAGGAGTAATTCCACCTACGGCCTTTGCACCCCTAGTTGGAGGAGCTACCTTCGCAGCATCTTTGAAGTCTTTAATAGCTTGATGAACATCCCCACCAAAAAAGGAGAAGTCCATCTTCGAGTGCTCCTTCCACAAGGTGCACTAGAAGTTGACGGTAGTTCTATACACTATATCTTCATTTACTTTTACAACCAGCATAGCTGTTTCTGACCTAACTTGTGCAATCTCCTCTCTTACTTGAGTGATCTCCTTATTGGCCTTCTCCTTCTCTTTCTCAATAACCTCAACTTGCAGTAACGCTATGTCTAGCTTATTCTTTACTCTCGATAGTTCATCGACAACCTTATTAAGATTTAAAGTAAGGTTGGACGTGACAGCTTTACGATTTGCCTTCTCGCAGGACAAGCCACCTCAGCTTCCTTCTGTGCCTCCTTAGTGTTTTTTAGTTGGGCCTCGAGTAGCTGCATTCTGTCCGTCAAATCTAACACCTCGATTGTCATGGTGGCCAGGTCACTTTTGAGCTCCTTCTTATCTTACTCCTAAGTTAAGAGCTCGTCCCTTAGCTTTATCACCGTTAGTGCACTCTAAGAAACCAAATGGTTAAGTTACCTTACAAAAAAGTGAAATAACCAAAGTGAATGAATTGAACTTACTAACAAACTGTGATGAGCTATATAGCCCATTAAGCCCTCACCTAACATCTCCTTCAAATCCAATGGTTTAGTGTGGGTCCGCAAGATCAAGTCCACATTCTCTCAGAAGAAGTCATAATAATCCTCTACCTTAAGGCCAAAGCCATCAGATTGCTTTTGTGGCGTGACCTCAGGTGCCACTTGTTTGGTTGCAACCACCACTTTCTTCCCCTTTGTCGACCTTTTGCTTCTTGGCAGAAGGCTCAAATGGGGACTTTGCCTTCACAAGAGTTCTCACCAGCTCGTCAAGGACCTCAACCACCTCAAGTTATGAAGTGGGAACTAGTGCCTATGAGGTTTCTATTGCTACCACTAAGGAAGAAGATTGATTTGCAGCAGTAAGGGCTACAGCAATAGCTAGAGCTGATGTAATCATGATAACAGTAGGGTCAGCAAACCGAGTAGAAAGAGAGGTTGGTGGCATGAGAAAGTTAAGCCTCACCATATTTGTGTACTCTCAAAAGTTCACTGGGCCAACCACCTTAATCTTGCAAGCTCTGATATCTTTGGTGTTGTTAAGGAGCTCGACATTCAAAGTCGAAGTGAGCTTATGAAAGTGCAGGAGGTCTTCGTCAAATTTGAAGTCATTCTTAAGGCTGTCCATAGCAGTGAATTGGCCAAGACTTCAACCTCCTCTGCCTCTAATATCAGCTTGTCCTTACCAGCTTCGTCTGTAAAATGAAATAGAATGTCAAACTAAAAGTAAAATAAATATATGTGCTCATGCAAGCTTGCACATCTTCAGCTCACTTACCAAGGGTGAGGATGAACCCAAAGTTACAAAGATGAAGAAGAGATGGGCAAGAAATATAAAACTAATAGGTTTTATAGTTCCCCACATTAGACTTGCCCTTCGCATCACCTTGGGGTAAGATTTTCTTGTGGTCAGTTTGGCAAGCTATGAGGTAGTAGATCCCAGTCCGTAGATCGCACTAAGATCTGGAGAGGCTAATGTTATGGGTATTTTTGTGACCATACAAATAGGTTGATAAAAGCTCATTGGACAAGCCCAGCTGATAAGGACCCACCTAATCCAAGATTGAGGTCATTGGAGCAAGTTATCAGGTTGTCAAATGTGAATTCACATCGCTGGTCAACAAAGGTTAAAGCAATCTTACATGTTGCTTCTAGTCATTAAGGATGAGGTCTAGGCCGTAGATCGAAGCACACTTTCCCAGTGATCATCTAGTAGCTTGCTGAGATTCAGTTCGAGAAGGAGTCAACTTTCAGAAATAAAAATTAATTAATTGCTTATCCATTTTCAAATTAAATATTGTCTATTACAGAAATGTAATCAATTCATGATTCTTTGTAACACTCTAGCCATTATAAATAAGGGTTAAAATCATTGTACAAAAAAAGGAGAATTCACAATATACTGTGACTCAGCCAAAATACACAGAAATGAATAATCGTGGATGTAGGAACCATGTTAAAAACTTTCTGGAATCTTCTTGTTCTTCCTTTCTCTCTTTTTTTTTGTTATCTAGCATCCTCAATTTGTAGTTTGAGCTCTAGACTTTAGTTGACTAGATTTACACATCAACACATAGTATCAACTCATGGAACTTTAGCTTAACTTTAGATATACAAAAGAACATAACAAATAATGAAGACCCACTTGTAGGATCTCCAACACAAAATAAATCCTCTAGCAAGAGTAAAAGTTCCAAAATAGGACTAGCAATAGGATTCAGTGTTAGTGGATCTGTTTCAATAGGCAGGTTAGCTTTGATTCTTTTCAACTTTTGGAAGAAGTAGAAGAAGAAAAATGAAGAAGAAGATCATGAACATGAGCAGTACATGGATGACAATTTTGGAATAGGAACAAGGCCATGGAAGTATTTGTATGTTGAATTAGCATAGGTAACAAATAATTTCAAAGACAAGCAAAAGCTAGGACAGGGAGGATTTAGTAGTGTTTATAGAGGTTTTTTGAAATCCTCAAATTCCTATGTTGCTATTAAGAGGGTATTTGAGGGCTCTAAACAAGGTATAAAGGAGTTTGTAGCTGAAGTAAGAATTATTAGCCAACCAAGGATCGAAATCTAGTGCAGTTGATCGGTTGGTGTCATCAAAGAAAGGAACTCTTGCTTGTATATGAGTACATGCCAAATGAAAGCTTAGATTTTCATCTCTTCAAGAATAAAAATTTTCTTAAATGGTAGATGAGCTACAAAATAGCTCAAGGTCTAGCCTCTGCACTACTATACTTGCATGAAGAATGGGAACGATATGTTGTTCATAGAGACATATAATCAAGCAACATAATGCTAGATTCATACTTACAATGCAAGACTTGGGGATTTCGGGCTGGCAAGACAAGTGAACCATGTGAGAGATTCCCAAATTATGGCTTTAGCTGGGACTATGGGCTACATGGCTCCTAAATGCACTACGAGTGGTAGAGCTAGTAAGGAATCAGATGTGTACAGCTTTGGAGTTGTTACTTTGGAAATAGCTTGTGGAAGAAAACCCATAAATCCAAATGCCCCTGAAGATGAAATAAATATGGTGGAATGGGTTTAGGAACTGTATGGAAAAGGAAGTATGCTAGAAGCAGTTGATCCAAGGTTAAATGGAGAATTTAAGAAGCAGTAAATAGAATGTTTAATGGTTGTTGGCCTTTAGTATGCTCACCCAGATTATAAAAAGAAGCCTTCAATAAGGCAAGCAATTCAAATGCTTAACTTTGAAGCCCCATTGCCTAGTCTTCCATCTAGTTTGCCTATAACAACATATCTTGACAATCCCGTGAAGTCATTCACAGCTTCATTCAGTACCAATGCTTAACAGGAAGGAAAAAACTAGAACATAAGCTTCAGTCCCAACATAAACTCTTCTGGTATCACTACAAGGACAACCTCTGATGATGTTTCTCCATCTGTCTCACTTTTGCATCACTCATGGTAGAGTTAATTTAAGTATCATTGTTTCATACGTGTGAATATAATGTAAATGCTTAAATCTTGTTTCCATATTGATCAATATCTAAAATGTCAATGATTGTTATCCAGATGCTGTTAAAACCTATGGTCCTAAAGCACTTCTTGAAAATTTTGTGAACTGGTTCAAAATCAATGTTAAATAAAATTCTTAATAAGGGAAGCTACATTAATCAATTTAATTTTATGGATTACATAATCCCCTTTTGTTCAATGAAAAACCCAAATTTATTTGATTCTTGTCCCTTTGAACTTGAGATTGTAGACCATCACTCTGTATTGAAGATTACAAATAGGTTGTTAGATGCATCTAAGCACTAAAGTTCATAGAAAACAAATTACAATGGAAATAGGATGAAGTTGGTTACCACCAGCCATTGACATCGGAATTGCAACTTAGCTTTCTACACACCACGTTTGAGAGCTTCCAATGCTTTTTCTTTTCTTAGAATGATGACGGTTCTTCTGTATGGATATGAACAACATTGTGAACCTAAACCATCCTATTTATAATGCCTCTCAATCCATCACCAAGATTTTCAAATTTCCTTCGGTTGCTAGTAGATAATGGAGTTATCTAAACTAACTACAAATCTTGCATTTTATGGCATTGTGTATTGGCCATATTCAGAGATACGGCTTGTTACTGAACTGCTCCTACATTTTTGTTGGATTGTTGCACCAATCTGGTTTATCTTATAGTTGCACTAGTCCAGTTCTACCTTATCTCACAATTACACAAATCTGGTTCAACCTTATCTCATATTTGCACCAGCCTTATCTCATATTCTCCCACTTGGCCAATATATATACCAAAATTTGTCAAAGTAAGAATTAAATACATGAATTATAGTGATAGTTCCTCTTATATTGGTCTTTATGAATATGACACTAAGGCGATTAGATCGCTCTCACTATTCATAAAGAGTCCTATTAGCTTGAGTGCTGGTTGGAGTAATAACAGGTTCATCTTTCCTTATAGCATAATCAATGTCCATCCATCTTAGATGAAAGAGAACTCATTCCTTCTAACCTTTATAGTTGTCACCATTAAGTTTAGGAATATCACATTTTATGTTAGAGAAATTTACAGGTTGCTTAGCTGTACAAAATAACATACATACTTACATGCTAAATTTTGAGACTAGAGAAATAAACCATGTTTTACCAATGTAAACCATGCACAAAATTAATAAATCTACTAACATAGAACTTACTTGTGGGATAAAGTCCTAATTCAATTAGATTTATTTGGCTATATGATAAAACTATCAAATTATGTTCCTTTCCTTAATCCCTATGGGTAAATTAAGAAATTCAACTTGATATTTTATCCTCATTAATTATACTAATATAATAAAAATTCTTGTGAAATAAAATTTATTATATTAAGCATAAGTATTCATGATAAATATCCTTAGATATATGTGATTCGTGATAAATCAATATATAATTTTTCATAATTAAAGGTGCTATGGCTAAACTCTAATTAATCAAAATTATATGAACCACTAAACATTTAAACTCTATGTAAATTGTTCACAAAATTGCCAATTAAAGGCAATTTTAATAAACATGAACTAAATTACAATTATGCATAAAATCAATTGACCAAACTATGCACATCATATCTAAAATTATACATACAAAATAAATAATTAAAGTATGTAATTTTTTCCTAAATTAATTTACCTTGGAAACTACAATATTCATAACAAACAAAAAATTTATGAATATTAAATTTTTTTTATTAATACTAGATTATGAAAAATTCATAAAAATAAAAATTTATGAAAAAGTTTCCTAAAAATACCTAAAATAAAAAATTCTAGAAAAATAAAACTTTTTTCTTTTGACCAATAAACGACACATTATTTTGGTCCTTAACAAAACGACATTGCATTTGTCTTAAATGGCAGCTTAGACCACACCTCAAAATGACACGTCATTTCACTTAACCAAAAAATGATGCATCGTTGAGGTCGTCCCTTACTTCTGTCTGGGTCATCTTGACCCGAAATAGGCCCGACACAACCCAAAATTTGACACGATCCATTTCTAATGATTTTAACGTCTGATTGATCACTTTCAATCATAAAAATGTTAGAAATTCTTAACTTAATGATTTGACAATGTAACACTCGAGAAAAATCAAGTTTACACATAAACCAGAATTTGTAATATAAATAGGGCATTTTAAAAAAAAAAATCCAGTAGTCATTACATCAAAGCAAAGGTACAAATGGCTCTGATACCACATATTAGATGCATCTAAGCACTAAAGTTCATAGAAAACAAACTATAATGGAAGCAAGGTGAAGGTAGTTACCTCCAGCCATTGATGTCTGAACTATAACTCTAGCTTTCTGCACACCTTGTTTGAGAGCTTCCAATGCTTTTTCTTTTCTCAGAATGATGGTGGTTCTTTTGTATGGGTATGAATAGCATTAGGGACCCAAACCATCCTATTGATAATGCCTCTTGGTCCATCACCAAGATTTTTAAATTTCCTTCAATTGCTAGCAGATTATGGAGTTATCTAAACTAACTACAAATCTTACACTTTATGGCACTGTATATTGGCAATATTTAGAGATAAGGCTTGCTGTTGAACTACTCCTACATTTTCACTGGGCTATTACACCAATCTGGTTTGCCTTATAGTTGCACCAATCTGGTTTAACCTTATCTCATAATTGCACTAGCGTTATCTCACATAGGCACCACACATGAAATGCCTAATGTCAAATAATCCAAGACTAGCTGCTTTAATAATATAGATTTTATACAATGGATGAAAAAAAATTATATAAAGGCATGAGAATAACTTTTCATTTATGATTACCATTTTTCCAAGCCATGAATATGTGAGTCTTATTATCCTCTACCATTTTTGCTCATCTAGTGCTTCCTCATTATAGTTGCTTCCACAATCTGCTTCCCTGCAATAATGTTATAATTGGAATTACATTGCAATAATCACAATTTTGAAAAAAATACAAAATAATGCCAAAATTGTGGAGCAAATTTTCGATGAATTGTGATTATGGATGCTAATACAATCTTGATAATGAGTGCAATATTATTGTTGTAAATCAGATCTTAAAAACTAGTTTGCTAGAGGTAATAAATATAATTGAGGCTACACTAGACTAGTGCTTTAATTCTGTTAGACTTTGAGATTTTCCTTTGATACCTAAAGATCAGCTCCTATGTTTTGCTGAGGCAACTAAGTTTAGTTTCTTTTTGTTGGTTGTTTTTAATGTTGCTCTATTTTTGTTATGTGTTAGGTGGAAAAGTTCTTCAATTTGCACTATCCTAAGTATAGCATCAAGAATGGGCTTTCAGCTAATTATGTACTAGTATTTCAGTATGTATATATGCTAGAAAAATGAATGAATGTGTGAATCCTTTCTACTGCAACTTTTTCCTACTTTTTTTGCTCTATTGAAAAAGCTAGAATAGATTTCTCACACTTTTTTGCATCACTTATGTTGCTTCTAGGTTTATAGCAAATTCCCAATTTCAATTCTAAAATCCTAGACCCTTTAATGTTCTTTAGGGTTTTGTTCGAACAACAATGAGAAAAGGACATGACTTTTGATGGAAATGTTTATAAAATGTTTCCTTGTTTTGCCTACTAAATGTGTATGTGTGCAAATACAGGATTAATTCAAATCCCTCACATTGATTGGCAAATGATGTTCTCTAAAAGTAGTTGCAATATAAGAGGGTAAAACAACATGATTGTATGATCAAGTAGCCAAGTAGAAATTATAAAGGAAAAGAAAAGTAAAGAATGGTGGTTAGAAAGAAAGCACTTGAAAAAGTTATTAATTACATGTCACTTTGCAAACTTGAGCAAAATCTAGCTCCTAATGCAGTTCTACAACAATGTATTCCCAATTGCAAAATCTTACTTTCCACTTTCATTTCTTTATGATGTTGATAGCCATCTTCTTGCTTTTGATTATCCCAAATGCATCATCTTTATCTTTTAATTTCACCGATTTTGATCCAATGATAAGAATAAAAGATATGAGGGATCAACTTAAACTATAGCCTTAGCCAACTATCTGACTAGAATGAATGCAAGCAAGGCCAAGAAAGCAAGTGTTGGTCAAGTAATGTATCACCAACCAATGCTTCTGTGGAATAAAACCACCAAAGAGGCCATAAATTTCAATACCCATTTCACTTCTTTCATTGGTTCACAAGACGGTAGGGTATATGGAGATAGCCTTGCATTCTTCATTGTACTTACTGCTACCAAGATTTTAAATGTCACAAAAAGGTGGCGCTATGGGTCTTGTGCTTGATGATCATCCTTTGGATTCAATAGGCAATCTATTTGTTGCTGTAGAGTTTGATATTTATAGTAATGCTTGGGATCCACCAAAGGAACATGTAGGAGTGCATATGAATTCTATGAAATTTGTTGCTAATGTGACATGGTTCCCTAACATTGGGGAAGGAAAAGTAAATAAAGTACAAAACTACTTCAATTCTAGTTCACATAATTTAAACATTGTTTCACTGGTTTTAAGAAAGACCCAATTGTGCAACAACACCTTCATGCCATAGTTGATCTGAGAGTTTATTTGTCTGAGTGGGTTACTTTAGGCTTCTTAGCTGCCACTGGAAATACATCTGCTATGCATAGTATCCTTTTATGGGATTTTAGCCCCCACTTTAGGAGAGATTACAAAAATTTCTTCCAAAGAAAGGAAAAATGCCAAGACAAGATTCATAATGGGATTGGCCATTGGTGGGTTTTTATTAGTTGAGGGGATAAGTTTGATTTTTGTAGGCTTGTGGAAGAAATGGAAGAAAAATGAATAAGACCAAGAACTTGATGAGTACATAAAGGAAGATTTTGGTAAAGAAATGGGACCCTAAAAGTATTCATATGTAGAACTAGCAAGTGCAGCAAATTATTTGAAAGATGAGCATAAGCTAGGACAAGAAGGATCTGGGCCTATTTATAGAGGTCATTTGAAAGATTCAAACTCCCATGTTACTATCAAACTAGTATCTGAGGGTTCTAAACAAGGTATAAAGGAGTTTCTGGCAGAAGTAAGAATTATTAGACGACTAAGACATGGGAATTTGGTACAGCTGATTGGGTAGTGTAATCAAAGAACAAAACTTTTGCTTGTTTATGAGTATATGCCAAATGGAAGCTTACATTTTCATCTCTTCAAAAAAGAGAGCTTGTTGCCATGGGTGTAGGATAAGACTTTGCCATTTACCCTGGTGGATAGGGATTACTGAACTAGTGCAATAGCTTGCTGAAAGTTTAAGAACAAATAAAAGAACAAGTCTTTATCTCCTCATTTTCTGGCCAATAGACAATATAATTAGGATAAGGATTTATGATTAGTTTAGATAAATCCTAATAACAGAAAAAACTTGAAAGATTTGGTGATAGGCTAAAAAATTCTATAAATAGGGTGTTTAGGTCCCTAATGCCATCAATCATCCATATAGTAGAAGCACCATCGTTCTAAGAGATTCAAAGGCATTGGAAGCTCCCGAACACAGTGTGAAGAGAAGGCAGAAGTAGAAACCAAGAATTAATGGTCGGAAGTAATCAATTTAATCTAACTTCCACTATAGCTCTTATTTTTTATCCTTAAGTGTTTAGAATATGCTTATAAGTGGTATCAGAGCCTCTTGTACCTCTACTTTGATGTAAAGGTGGCTAAAATTATTTTTCAAACAATTGCCCTATTTTTGCAAATTTTGGACCTACATTTAAATTTGATTTTTCTGAAGTTTTAATTTGAGAAATTATTAAGGCTATGGATTTCCAACATTTCTGTGATTGAAATCAATAGTTTGGATGTTGAAATCCTTGGAAATAGGTCGGGTCATGTTTCAAATTGCATTGGGTCTATTTTCATTTAGGTCAACCTAGACAGAGGTTGAAGATGCTGTAAACGACAAGTTATTTTGTGTTTAAGTGAAATGACTTGTCATTTACAATAAGGTCCGGGTTGCTGTTTAAGGTTACAGCAACGCCATTTTGATCAGGCCCAAAATGACATGTTGTTTACCAACCAATTCGAAAAACAAAAAAACTTTATTTTTTCCATAATTTTATTTTAGATATTTTTTTGAAATTTTTTTCATAAATTTTATTTTTATTAATATTCATAGATTTTGTTTATTGTGAATATTATAATTTCCATGGGAAATTAATTACATTGATTGTTTATGTATAATTTTTGTTATGATATGCATAGTTTGGTGAATTATTGTAATCTAGTTCATGTTTATTAAAATTGCCTTTATTTGCAATTTTGTTGAACTATTTGCATAAGGTTATTTAAATGTCTAGTGATTCCTATAATTTTGAAGAATTAAAGTTTAGCCACAATACCTTTAATTGTTCAAAATTATATATAAATTTGTTTAGAATCACATATATCTAAGGATATTTATTGTAATTAATTGTACTTAATATAATAAATTTTATCCCACAAAAACTTTTATTGTATTAAGTATAATTAATTAGGATAAAATATTAAATTATATTTCTTAATTTACCCACAGGGATTAAGGAAAGGAACATAGTTTGAT
>JANHAO010014748.1:0-15159 GCA_026873985.1 Saraca asoca
AAACAGAAGGAAATTACAAAATGGATAATAAATTATGAACTTCAAAGATAGAAAAAGATGAAAATTACAAAATATAAATACACCTATTGACACTGTGCTCGTCGCCCACCGTTGCCGAGCTCGTCGCCCACCGTCGCTGACTGTGCTCCTCACCCACCGTCGCTGGCCGTGATCATCGCCCACCATCCCTGGCGGTGACCATCACCCATTGTCGCTGATCGTGCTCCTCAGCCCTATCACCAACGCAAGAACTGGTACCAAATGCGAAGATAGAGATTCTGAAGTTCTTTTTTTTACAACTTATTAAAATTAGCGAGGGATCAGTGACGGCTAATGCCCTCACTAAATACAGCAATGACCCATCCCTCACAAAGCCCACGCAGAAAAAAAAATTGGGCGCGAAAAAAATTTCATGAAAATAAATTGTTCCCGCATAAATTTGTGACCACAATAGCGAGGGATATGTCCGTCGCTAAATTTAGCTAGGGAGATATCCCTTGCTAAGTCGTTGCAATTTTTTCTCGTCTAAAAACCACCATCCTTTTACTTCATTTCCTAGCTAAGTCATCACTATTCCCTCACTAATCTTTAAAATAGCGACGGATTCTAGCGAGGGGCATAAAATCCATCGCTAATCCGAAAAATTCTTGTAGTGTTAGTCTCCTATCGCTATTAGCTTTAAAGATATGATTTCAATGTTATGGAATCCACTCATGCATGATAATTCAGGACTCTTAGGCGGGATTATAATGTATGAGAGGGTTTACCTATGGATAATTGCTCATTTATACATATGCTCGACATAGAATCTCCCTTAATTTCTATATTTCTAGATTTGCCTATGCAAATGAATACTCTGACAAAGCTGAATGAGACTAATTATGATGACTGGTTAAGTCTTTGAAATTGTTTTTGGCTGTCTCAAATGTAGATACTACTCTCACTAAGGATGAATCTCTAAAGCCCATAGAAAATTCTTCTGTTGCTAATATGGCAAAACATGAGAAGTGGGCTCATTTTAACAAAATCTGCTTAATGACCATGAAGTGTAGCATGGACAAAACTATCAAGGAGAGCATCCATGAGACAGATAATGTTAAGGAGTTTCTGAAGGCTGTATGCAAGAAATTCAAGAAGTTTGATAAGTTTGAAACAGGCCTCCAAGCAATGGTATCTGAAATTTGACAATGTTATTTGTTCTCTTGATTTTAAAGAAAATTCAGTTGATCAATGCATTTACCTGAAGAATAGTGGGAGTAAATTTATTGTCTTTGTGTTATATGCTGATGATATTCTTTTGGCTAATAATGATATAAATCTCCTATTTGAGACCAAGCAAATGTTGTCAGCACATTTTGACATAAAGGAACTTAGTGATGTCTTTTTTGTATTAGGCATTGAGATTCACCATGACAGATCACAAGGTATTCTTGGCTTATCTGAAAAGGGCTATATTGAAAGAATTTTGAATAGATTTAATATGAAGTCTTGCAATCTTTGTATTGCACCCATTCAAAAGGGTGAGAGACTCTCTAATACCCAATGTCCACAAAATGACAAAGAAATTGCAAATATGGAAAAGGTCTCATATGCTTCCACTATTGGCAACCTTATGTATACTCAAGTTTGTACACGTCCTAATATTGCTTTTATTGGTAGTGTACTTAGGAGATACTTGAGCAAACTTGGTGTGGCTCATTGGCAAGTTGCAAAACAAGTCATGAGGTACATGTAAGGTACCAAAGGCTACATGCTCACTGATAGGAGATTGGATCACCTTGAGATAGTAAGCTATTCTGACTCTGACTATAATCGCTGCCCAAATGATCATAAGTCCACATCAGAGTATATATTAATGTTAGTAGAAGAAGCTATATTGTGGAAAAGTGCCAAGTAGACACTTACAACTACATTGACCATGGAAGTAGAGTATGTAGCTTGCTACAAGGCTACCTATCAAGCAATATGGTTCAAGAGTTTAATTGCAGGATTTCATGATATGGAGAGTATTTATAGACCTCTAACCATATATCGCGATAACTCTATTGCGGTATGCTTCTTTCAAAACAACAGGGGCTCTAAACGTTCAAAGCATTTTGATACAAAGTACATGTTTGTTAGAAAGAAGATTTAGGAGTTCCAAACTCGTGTCAAGCATATCCTTACAGAACTCATGTTAGCATATCCCCCAAACAAAGGTTTAACAGTCAAAGTCTTTGTTAATCATGTAACCCATATGGGTCTAGTGAGATCTTTTGATATTTTAGATTAATGGGAGTCTATTTTATAAATTTATGGCAACATTACATTTTGTCATTTTGTCTCGAGCCTTGTAAATCACATTTTGAATAAATATGTTACTATTTTGTGATTGTCATATATTACTGTTATTTCTGTTATTATAATATGTAGTTTTGTGTTATGGCATATTATAAAGGCATTTTGGACCCAGTCTTGTTTTGTAATGAGATATATCATTGAATCTCAAATGGCATCTTAAGCGGATGCTAAGGCCATTTTTGTTAGGAAATAGCACATTGATCACATGTTGACATGCTTTTTTGTTGTGCATTTCTCTTTAACGTATCCACACTTATATTGGGTTACTAAATTATAAATGTCTTACATGTATAAAATCATCAACCCTTTGAGTAAGATTTTCTACATTGTTAAGATGCTCATAAATCCCTATTAGACCATTGGACTATTGTGTTAGGTTTCCGAGTCATGGGTATCTAGCATGCATAATATCAATACTCCTTCAGGTATGATTTTCTGTATTATTGGGGTGTTTGAGAACCTATCTTGGACTATTTTGTATGAGAGTGCTGGCTCAATTTAACATTCTATTGTGGCCACATATTGTTAATTAATCTGAAGTTTTTTTATTTTATTATTGAATTATGTAGTCCAAGTAGGAAAATGCTCGTTTTTTTTATGTGAACTGACATAATTCAATAATATATATATTTTATATATTAGTCATAAAACTCAGATTAATTAGATGTCAAATCATTTAGAGCATATTGTAATAAAGCCCAACTAGTTGTGATCAATATTGTTAGACTTATTATCCATACTGCTCATAAATGGATACAAGTGGGCCTTGTGTGGACTTGCCATGATGGGTAGGCTTGACCCATTTCTATATATACATAGGGAGAGGCGCCTATTCCTTTTCATGACTTAGAATCCGATTGCCCCATTGAGACTGTTATAGAGGAATCTGACGTGGAATAAAAATAGTTTCTCTCCCCACATCGTTGGATTCAAGATTAAGGATGGCGTAATTATCTCTTTCATTTTCAAGTATTTCAAAAAAGTCAAATCCTTAGATTTGATGGTCTATTGTTACATGCCATATTTGGGATTAGAAAAGTTTCTTTCAATAGCCTAAAATCTCTTTCATGGCACACTAACCATCTTTTCTTTTTATTTGATTGAAATGGCAAACAAAATTTTTTATTCTTAGTGCTTCTTTGATGCATAGTGTTATTTTTTAGGTTCATTTGTTTCTTGCAATGTATGAACATAACTTAGCAAAATCGTTCATATTTCTGTTAGAGCTTTACCTGCTAGCACCTTCAAAGACATCTTTGAAGAGTAAAATTAGTTGTTGTTGTCTGAGTTCTTGAATATATTGCCAGATCTGAAGATTTCAACCAAAGCCTTAGGGGATAGAAAAGTAAAAAAGTGCATGCAAGAGCTGTGGGTGAAGGGTCCTTATATAAGCTGATTTCTTGTATAAGTTGCTCATTACATTTGCCATAGAAAAATGATAGTAGAAATATTAGCAGCTAATATGTAGAAATCACATACTACACCCTTTGTTACTACTAGATTAGAGATAAATTCTGATTTTATTACCATTGTACCTTATCGCAGTGTTCAATTAGTGACATGCAGCTTGGAATCACAGAGTGTAGACAGAGAACTGAAGAGTAGTATGATTGATCTTGCCTTCCCACTATTTTTGTGCCCAATTACCTGGATTTTTCTACATTATTACATATATATTGATTGTCATTGAACTATTTGTCTAGCTTTGTAATAAGAATTGCTTCTCTTCTAAACATGATAGGATTTCTATTCATAATAATGATGATTTAGATTTCTTTTGTCGCTTACCCTTACCAGAAATTGGTTTTAGTTTCAGCAGTATGCCAAGAGAAATTGAGTAAAGCATCCTTTGAGTTGATCTGATGCTCCGAATCTTGCTTCCATACAAATATAATTGTGGGCTTTATGATGTATTTCTTTTCTGTAACAATTTGCAAGAGGAGAGCTAGTAGAGTGTAGGTTCCATTTAATATCTCCCTTGGTTACACAGACTGAAATTAGCAACTTTCTTACGGACTTGAAATAAATTTGAAATGAGGAGGGAGAATGCTATGTTGTAAAGCCATATCTCAGTGCAATATGTCTTCTATTTTTTGAAATTTACATCTTTATAGTCTCATCCAGATTCAGAGGTGTTTATATGATAATGCTTTTGGACAAGGTTCCTATACTTTATCATCCCCTCTTCAATGAGTTGTGTTTGTAGCAGTTTATTCTGTCCAACTGCTCTTGATTAAGAAAATTGTATGTTGTCGAAATAGCATTAAATATTATGCTTTAGTGATGATAAAAAATCTTTCAGCATATGAAAGCAAATTTAATATTATCCACTGCCTTTATTCGCAGTGATGTTTTAGTGAAGATAAATATTCTGCTTTAGTGATGATAAAAAAATAAGAAATAACAGTGCAGAGTCTATAAAACATTGATCTTGATGAACAAGAAATCACTGCACATGGTTACGTTCTATTGTTTGGCCTTTTAGCATAGATCAGTAATCAGTTATAGGACACTATCTGTGTTCTCTTTTCACTAGATTAAATTGACAAAATATATATTATGCTCAGTGCTTTTTTGATCGATAATGTTATTTTTTCTTTTTATTTTTTATTTCTTTTGTGATGGCTGAATATTATACAATTAATTTATTCATATGATAATATTATAATTAATTTTTTATTTATTAAAACTACATAATTATAAAATTATATAATAATCATTAATTTCTTTCATTTTACTAAAACAACTGAAATAATCAAAATAATTTAAAATAAATTTAATATATTTATATTATATTATATGAAGAGATCTAAATTACATATCGATTTTTCTTAAGAACTAACGTAAATAGATAAGTCGTATACTAGGATTAAAACATTAACAATATATTTATTACTTTTTTTTTAATTTTATCTCTATTATTTTAATAAATATACAATTATTTCACACATAATTTAACTTTTAATGAAGAATAAATCAGTAAAATATACTTTTTTCTTCTAAACTAAAGTTATTTATCAATCAGTAAAATAAATTATCAAACACATAATCCTTATGCATTTATTTTAATCAAATATAAAATCATAAAAAGGGATGGAGAGAACATATAATAATTAATTGGGATTGCAACGGAAATGGGTGGAGCACAGTCTTACCATGCTCCCTCTAAACCAGTGGCCCAAGGGGCACCAAGTTGTGCCACTTTAACTTGGCTCCACGGTGGTTGTCAGGGCAGTTATAAAAATATAACACCAAAACATTATATTAGAATGCAAGTTTTTTAATTTGATTTTTATTTAAATTTTATTTTTGATTCAATTTTTTCCAAATTCAATTTAATCACTTTATCTATTTATCTTAAATTTTACTAATAAAATTGATGATATGAAAGTTAAAAATCTGATGTGATGCCTACTAATACTTACATAGCACGTTCATTTTGTAAATTCATTTTATACCTTTAATTAAAAATAGAGATATAAGATAATCGTTTTAATTATTTTTTATCATTTAATATATTTTTTTATTTATATAAATATTTAATTTTCTTACATAAGTTAATTATATTTAGTATCCATACAAATATTAGATTATATCACATAAGATTTTGGAGTTCTAAATCATCATTTTACCTAATAGAATGTAAAGTAGATAGACAAAAAGACTAATTAAAAAAATTAAATTTATCAAGAACTAATTGAGAATAAAAATCAAATAGAAATTAAATTAAAAAAATCTATATTTATGAGAAATTAAAATAATGTTATAGTCAAAATACAAATATTGGTGAGAATAATTTTGAATATGGATCTTGTTAATTTTTTAAAGGAATTAGGAGTTTGAATTTTGAAAATAAATAAATAAATATAAAAATTATATTAAAATAATATGTCTCAAGAAAATTATGAATTTTATAATAAAAATTATAATTTTATCTCTAAAATATTGAAAAAAAATTGGCAATCCAAGCAATTAAGAGAATCCATCCAATAATTTTATATACGTGAAATAAATTTGTCTTCTCGGTTATATAGAGAGCACCCCTTGTTTTCTAACAGTTATAACAGCAGAAGTGCAGTCTATTCAAAACAATCTTTCCCGCGGCTCCGTGTCTCCCAACACCGGTCCATATTCTCCTACCAACCATGGAAGATCAATTGTGCCATTTGGGATTAATATTCATAATTAATTGTAGGATTTTGCTCCCCGCGTAATTCAGAAATTTTATAAATTTTTATGAAAGTTTAACATAAAAATTATAAAATTTATAATTTTTTGTAAAGTTTAATATAAAATTATAAAAACCTAATTTAGGGAATAACATCGATATCCTTTTTGAGTTCAAAAATATCTAAAAAAGATACATTTTAAAGATCAAAGATCTAACTTAGAAATTTGAGAACGATGATCCCGAATAAAACATGTACAATTAAAAATATGTGGAATGAGAGGAAATAATATCTGAGAAGGAAATAAAAGAGAATAAGACACTTGTCCATCTAGAATAGAAAATGGCATATGATTGATCAAAAAATAGGTTATAGCAACCACATTTGCTTAAAACACCTTAGGCACTTTCATTTGAAATAAGAGAACATGTGCAACCTCCAATAGGTGATGATTTTTTCTTTCAGCTAGAGTAACTGCACAAAATGACTGATGAATTATATCGTACTATGATTAATAAGAAGAAAATTTTATTAAAAAGTATTCTTTAGCATTATCACTATGAAAGTTACATATAAGTGTTTGGAATTGATTTTTAATTTTAGGAAGGAAGACATAAAAAAATATCAAACAATTTTAATCGATTTTTATCGAATAAAGTTACGTAACTCTCAAATAGTCATCAACAAAAGTAACAAATTAACGATAATCAAATTTGGAAATAACATGACAAGAATCTTAAATATCCAAATGTACTAACTCAAAAGGGAATGTAACCCATTTATTAACTCAAGGAATATAAGACTAACAATGTTGTTTAGTAAACTGATATGACTTACAATTTAAAGTAAAAACAGAACTTAAACAGGGATATAGTTTCTTTAAAGATGCTAAATAAGGATGACCTAAGCAATAATGTAACTGATGTGGAGTAAAGGCAGCAGATGTAGTAATTGGTTGAGAAACTTTTTCATCAAGCACATATAACCTACCAGATTTGTATCCCCTACCAAAAATCTTCTTCATCAAAAGATCCTAAAAAACACAGTAACCAAGAAAAAAGAAAAAGCCACAATTATGGGTATGTGTTAATTGGCTAACCAAAAGTAAATTGAATGGGAACTTGGCAAGACATAAAACAATATTGGATAAAGAAATATTAAGTGTGACATTAACTATACCACTTCCAACAACAGAAACAGTAGACCCATTAGCTAAAGTAACGTAAAAGGTAAAGGAGTTGCAAAAAGAAAACAAGATACCTATATTACTTGTCATATGATCAGTAGCACCTAAATCAATAACCCATCTAATATTGGAACTGGAGAGACATGCAGTAGGATTATCTATTTAAACCATAGTAGCAGTGGACTAGATGGGTAATGATTGCTGAGAGGCTTAGAATTGAAGATATCAAGAATACTCTTCTTCAGATATGATTATTTCATGAGTTGGCTCAAACTTTGGTGTAAGAGTACTAGTTGTAGCATGTGCAAAATAAGGTGATGCATTTTTTAACTTAAGATAATTTCTCTTGATATGACCAAATTCTTTGTAATAATGACAGATGTAAGCATTATTAGAATCATACCCTCTTTATCTTTCTCCTATACTACTATTATGACCTCCTCTAATACTGGATCCGATCAAGGCAAGTGACTCATTAGGAGTTGTAGATTGAGAAGGCATGCCTCCAATATTTTGAAGAACATGATAAAATGCATTTGCCTATGTGAGTGGTTTAGAACTGGTCAGGATTTGTTAACAGATAGTGTTAAGTTCAAGGGTTATAGATATTAAAAAACATAAAGTTCCCAATTGTTCCCTTTGTGTCCAGATCACCTCAATATATATAACGATAGGAATAAGAGCATTCACTATTCAAAGAGATGATTAACATTATAATATATTTGTGAAATATTTTTACCTTTTCCATCAGGCCGAAATAATGATATGCGTAAGTTGTATATATGATGTGCATTATCTTTTCCTAAGTGTAGTCTCTTGAGGAAAACCCGCAAGTCCTTAACTATTTTGCAATGAACTATGTTATCTTCGACTTCATTTGCCAAGGTATTATACAAAAGGTCAAACAAATGTCGGTCTTCCATCATCCATTTAACTTTGGTGTCGTCTGTAGGATAATCCAAAGTAAGGTGATCTACCTTTTCAATTCCCTCAAAGAAGTATTCAATAGCTCTTCTCCAAGCAAGATATTGTCGACCTTCTGCATTTTAGTAATTCTAGCCAATGTTGGGATCAGATCTAAAAAGAGGATTTTGCATTCTGATTTTTTTTCATCCCCAAAGGTTAAATTTTTGTTTTTGGTACTCAGATGAGGAGTGGGGTCAACCATTATAGAGTATTCAACCAAAAAAAAAAAAAAAAAGCACCAGAATTATAAAAAATTGAAAAACTATAGCAAAACTTTCCAAACCAAAGATTTGATCACATAAAGAGGTGTGCTGACTACCAGAGAAGCCATAAGAGGAAGCATCTCACTAAAAAGTTCCTCACATGCCACCACGCATCACTGGAGTTTTGTGCACATAGTCCTCACTCACCACTCAGAACTAAGTGTGTGTGCTACATGCACTGCCCAAGGAGGTCCGCCATTCACCAATCTACTGCTCTATCAACCCATATCTATTTTTCTTTGACTCATGCACTTCAAAACCCTCCAAATAAATTTGAACTCTTGTGCACGTGCTTCTAGATAGATCCGATTTTTCACCAAAATTGACAACTACTAGCTGCCACAAATACTGTATTTAGATGCTGGATACTTACCGCCAAACATGCAACCTAAAAATTGCCACCAAATAGAAACCGTCATGACTCACAGCATCAAAAGAAGAAAGAAGGAGAAGAAGGAAAAGAAAGGATGAGTTTTATTTGGTTAGATTTGAAAGTGAGAAAATATTTAGAGTTCAAAAGGCTCTGATACCATGTTAAGAGAGAGAGAAAGATAGAAGATATTATAAAGTCGTGCTCAACAATGAGCCAAACATATATATTTATATTAAAAATACATACATGAAATAGAGTTTTGATATGTTTATAACTTATTGGCCTATCTAGACTTATCACTACTTATTATATATAGGCTCATCACTTATCCTAACATATTCACTAGCAAGACGCAGCTGACTTATTCAAATCAATAAATAGTTAAAATTAGTATTTTGTAAATTTTAAAATGACATATTAATTGAGAGTGGTATTTATTGTGATAAAAAAAATAATAAATTGTCACCAATATATTTTAGTTAAAAGGTCAGGATTGAAATATCAAGATCAATTAAAAATGACATGATTTTTTATTTAAATCATTAATAAAAAGTTAAATAGTGGAAATTTGGGTACTCATTGTCTCAATAAATCATTGACTTCGTTAAATTAACTATGTCACTAATAACTATTTATATATTACGTATATATTGTCAATCAAAATACATAAAATCCACAATTTTTATCCTTACTTCTTGGAGGGACTAGTTCATTATTTTAATTTATTTTTAGAATATATTAATTTTGTTCATACCTTGTGATAAAACTGTATTATATTTTCTTTATTATAACAATTGCACACAGCTCTTTTTATATTTTATGTTTTTTTAAATGTTACGTATATATTAATAACATTTTAGTTAGATGATAATATTTTTTTTAAGTGTTATTAATGTTCAGATTTTGGGTGCCTCACTGAAACTACTAAAAACTTTGATCACTAGACCTCACGTAATGGTACTTAACTAACATCAACTCAAAAAAAATAATAATAATAATAATAATTCAACATTGATATTCATATTGTTGACTGGTCATCTCTCTCACCACCCAGTCTTTCTAGAATGCGGATTTGCTGTAGTTGGTACGACAACTGCAGTCGATGCAGTCCAATCTGAGTCGTTCGATTTACGATCCGACAGTTCAGATCGCAGGTCGCAAAATTTTTTTTTTAAATTTTTAAGGAATAAAATAATTTTTTTACGAGCTGCGATCTGGACCGTCAGATCACAGTTCGAACAGTCCAGATTGGACTGCACCGACTACAGCTACCCTAGCAACTGCAGCAAATCCGGATCCAGTCTTTCTATTTTCCCCGCAAAACACTGACTACAGAGTCTAATAATAGGTACTAATTTCGTGGAAGGATCGTGGCGGCTAAAAGCCGCCCGCAATGTACATTGGAAAGATATTTTCCGGGCAATGTTACTTAGATAAATCAAATAAAAATGTATCAAAATAAATTAAATAATACAATACTTATTACTTATATTTCTTGTTTTTATAATAAAATTAAATAACATACATCTGGTTGCTTAAAAAATAAATAAAAATAAATAATTAATTTAACTTAAAAATATACATATAAGATCAAAATAGCAAATATTTTATTACCTAGTATAATATATAAAATATAAAGCATAATATTTAATATAATGAAAAATACATGTTAAAGATATTTTTATTTTTATTTTTATAATAAAATTATATAATATAATTTTTTATATTTTAATAAATTAAATAACATATTAAAAAATAATATTAAATTAAATTCATAATATACACAATTAAAATAAAAAATTGCGTGTGGACAGAAAAAAATGGATGCTTTTTTTTTAATTTTTTTGATAAATATTGTATATCCTAAAATATAAAATGATTATTCTATTTATTATTTAGAATAATTAATTTTGATCCTTGGAATTGAAAATTAGATACTTTTAGTCCTTCGGTCATTCTTCAAGGCAAAATACCACAAATTTGAAAAGAATACAACAGTACACAAAATCTCAATACATACAAAATACATGTGCATGCCGCCTATCCCGACAGTACTTACTTTAAATCAAAACTGACGTGATCTACTTAAAAATTTAACAGGTGCTGCATTCTGGTCTGCTTATTATGTGGTGAGTCGTATGCGTATCCATCCAGTCAGAATATTCTCCATTCAGCAACCACAAGTTCAGACAGGCAAAGACTCAATTCCTTCCCCACCAGAGCCGAAGTAATTTCTTATAATATCTCTGATACCAAGAATTGCTTGATGAATCCCTTGTAGAGTTTCTTTAACCATCTTGATTATAGCATCCAGCATGAAGAGACCCCAGAGGATGATAGCAATATTATCAGAAGTAGTACAACAGCAAGAATACCAATTAGTGGACTGAATCTTTTGATGATTCTGAGTTTGAAGTCATCAGTTCCACTTCCAAGTTTGTATTCTGCCATACAACCCAAAGCATACGAGGATAGAGTAACAAAAATGGCTACCACAATCTTTCTATGCTCTTCAAGTAGAGATTTCTTTTCGATTTAATATTCAAAATGAATAAAACCTTCAAATGCTGTAATCAGAAATATTATCATTACTGGTAATGGTAATGTCAAAATCTTTTGTAGGGCAACTGGTCTATCGTAAAAATAAAAAAGAAAAGAAAAAAAATTAACTTAAGCTTTCAATAGAAAAAAAGAAAGAAGAAAAAAAAATGGATTTATACACTTCATACACAATAATTATATTTACGTCAATGGTACAAGTAATGATGTTATGTGGGCAATGTTCTTTTAAATACAACTACAACAAATTATATTTTTGGACCTCGCCAGTAGTAAATTTCCAGCTACCTCAGATGACTTTCCAGCCATCATATATTGGAGACTTTCCGGCCACTACCAGCAATTTCCAGCCAACACTTGTGACTTTCAAGCTGTCACCGGCGACTTTCCAGCCACAGCAGGGATCCTCCATCGACCTCCTGGCCGTTGCTGGCGTTTTCATGGCGTCACCGGCGAGTTTGTGGCCATCTCCAGCAATTTCCAGCCAAGACTTTCATGCCGATCTCGGTGAATCACACGGACGGCGACTTATGAGTCTTCACAAGTGATTTTCGGGCCACTGCCTTTCCAACTACCATTTTTGGCTAAATAAAAACAAAGGTAATCAGTAGAAAAAAAGGGTTAGGGATATATAAGACCTTTCTCCAGTTACGTGAATGGCTAGGAAAGGTTGCCATCACTTCTTGTCCTCGTGATATAAGGTAAAGAGGAGAGAGAGAACAAATGAAAGAAACTATGAAAGCAGAGATCAAGATCAAGGTGTGAATCAGGCAATGGATAGAGAGAGTGAGGGGGGAGGGGAGAGGGAGAGAGAACAATCTTCTGAAACGAGAGAGAGAGGAGAGGAGAGGAGAGAGAACAATCTCCTGAAAGAAGAGATGGAAGTGAGGAAAAGATAATAGTGCAGAAAAGGCAAACAACTAAGAAAGAGGAGACCAAGATCAAGTTGTGAATCAGGCAGTGGATGGAGAGAGAGAACAATCTTCTGAAAGAGGAGAGAGAAAAGAGTTATGTAAGTGTGGCCGGCTAATGGCACAGAAGCATCTGTGAGAGAGAGAGAGAGAGAGAAGAGAGTTATGCAAGTGTGGCCAATGGCATAGAAGAGGCAATCTCTCAAGGGAGCGAGAGGAGAGAGAAAAGAGTTATGGAGGTGTGGCTATGGCCAGAGCCTCTTCTATGCTCTCCAGGGAGAGAGAGGAGAGAGAAAAGATTTAGGGGGGTGTGGCTATGGCCAATGGCTCAAGGGCTCTGTTTAAAGGAACACTCATACCAAATTACCCCGTATTTACAATTAATTTACAAAATAATCCACTCGATAAAGACCGTGTCCTCGTCTGATTACTTCCACGTGCCATCTTATCTCGTGTGGCTGATATTTAAGCACGTGACGAAGAAGTAAGTTGCGCCCATGGGTTTTTATTTGGTGCATAATCCCTCGTGTTTATGGATAACAAAATAATATTAAAAAAAAAAGCAATACAGTATACAACGGCTATTTTTATCTGGATATTTCATCAAACAATTGAAATGCATTTCCAAATAAACCAGCAAATGAACCCAAACCCACCTATGAAAATTTAAGCAAAAAAAAAATGGAAATTACAAAAAGCACAAGGTTAAACAAAGGTTTAATAAAAACATTCCATTTCTAAAATTTAGGAAAGCTATATAATGAAATAAAATAAATACACAATTAGATTCTAATCTCAATAGTAAATTGAAAATTTTCAAAAATTACATTCTTTATTCTCGCTCAAAATGAGAACAAATTTTTTTACATGATTCTTACTTCTAAATTACAAGCTTTAGAATGAAATTTCCTTAAAAAACTTCCTATGTCTAAATATACAAAAAAAAGAAAAATAATTCTCACAGGGATGCTGTCGTGTCATGGGTACATCCCTATTGGATCCCTATTGAAGAATAGGGATACCCCCATGAAAGAAATTTTTGAAGAATAGGGATGCTGTTATGACATGTTATTTTTTCTTTTTTTTTTAATTTCTTTTGTGATGCTTGAATATCATACAATTAATCTATAAATATAATAATATTATAATTAATTTTTTATTTTTTAAAATTATCTAATAATTATTAATTTCTTTTATTTTACTAAGATAATTGAAATAATTAAAATAATTCAAAATAAATTTAATATATTTATTTATGTCATACGAAGAGATGTAAATTAGGTATTGTTATATGCATTATTTGGATGGGCTAGTAAAAGGCCCAACTGAGGGGAGCCCAGTTCGCTAAAGGAAATCACTCCTAGCAAAAGCTCCATTGAGCACACAAATCGAGAAGAAGACAGTCCTCAGGGGCTGATTGACGGGAAGTTTACAGGAGCCGAATTGTAAAATTAGCTTTTATGTATATAGGGTTCTGTGTAATAAAGAGAAGGAGGATTCTGAGAGAATTGAGGGAAAACCAGAGAAGGAGAGTGTTCTGAGAGCCATAGAGCTCATAAAAGAGAAACTCCTATAAAACTCTGTACCCAACAAATATTTTCCAAGTAATAAAATCAACCGTGGACGTAGGGTCTGATACCGTCCGAATTTGGCTGAACTACGTTAAAAAATTTTGTGTTCTTCTCCTTATTCTTCTGATTTCTACACCAGTTTGTAGTTAGGAGTTCACCGAATCACTTTCCGTTAGCTAAAGTTTGGATCCTCCGTACAAATCAAATTTCATCGTCAACATTTTAGCGCCGTCTGTGAGGAACCACTGAGAACCACACTACAAAAAAAAGGGTTTTGGCGACCAAAATTTACAATCGAAAATTTCGATCTCTAATTGAGACCGATTTGCCACCGATCTGCCACTGCTTTGCGGCTGGTTGAGCGAGAGGAAATTTGGAAGGTATGGCCACTGATTTAGCGACCGAATAGTTCGGTCGGTAAAATTTAGTCACTGTTCGGTCGTTGAATAGTCACAAATAGTCTAAAGTACAATTTTTTTTTAAATTAATTTTGCAACCGAATATATCGGTGGCTGTATTTAGTTTAGCGACCGAATATTTCGGTCACAATTTTGTAAAGGCTAAATTAGAACTGTGTCGTAGCAGTTCCCTCATTTTGTCTTCCCCAACCCTAAATTTTAGCAGTTCCCCGTCGAAGCCCTCTATCGCGCAACCCCTCCCGTCGAAGCCCTCTGTCGTGCCGGTCTCTTCTCCCGTCGAACTAGACCGAACATTCAGGCTTGCTTCTAATTCTTCCATTATTTTTCCAATCATTTTTTAATTTTCCAAATACAACAATTTTAACTATTTTTATGAAAATGCTTAAAATGTATCACAGAGAA
>JANHAO010014749.1:0-15159 GCA_026873985.1 Saraca asoca
GAGCCTACTTCCATAGCCTACAGTCAGAATATGGTCTTTTCATTGTCTTCTCTCATTTATTTTGATGTAACACAACTGTAGCAAGCAATTAATGCATGTAACCCTTCCTTCCTCAATAAATAGGATGGCATTGTTAGCAGAGGGGGAGGAGAGCAATCTTGTAAGCAGAAACCCTATAAATTGCTCAATATCAATAAAATTTCTGCTGTAGACGTAGGGTCCGGTATCGCCCAAATTTAGCCGAACCACGTTAAATATGTGACTAATCTATTTCATCTTCTCTCTCTCAGTTGCATTTCCACAACACTTCAGAAGCGGCATTGATTCCTGAAACTCACATCCGATTGACTGAAGTTCTGGTCCTCTGTACGAACCAAATTTCACCGTCAACAAGTTTGAAATGAAAAATTTATGATCTTCTAAAGTTGAGTTAGGTTCAATAGTTTCCTATTGATCTCATTTCCCTTCAAAATTGAGAAATAAGTGTGAGAAATTGGATAAATTAAAGTTGACAATTAACTTGATTTGTTGCATCACGTTACAAAATATCCTATCTGTACAAATAGATTGAATTGAATAATAATAAAATTGTACCTAACACTGTCTGAGAATCTATTATAGCAAAAACTCATTTAGCAAGTTTACTCTTTATAATCCTAGCAGAAAAAAAGGGAGAGAAACTAAAATTGAAGTTTCAATGGGATAACTACAGCTGTATTAGGATATAAGTAAGGATCTACATTGCTGTTACCTTACTAGGCCAACTGACCTATCATCATTGGCCCAATAATAAGGCTCACACCACTAAAGCCCATTAATGGACTATGTGTTATCATAATGCTCAATAGTTTTATCACTTGATTAATCAATCTAACATAATTAGCTGTTATAACATTCATTTTATCCAATAACTATGGGTGCTAAACGGGCTTGAAGTCTGTGGGCCTAGCGGACTAGTCCGCATTTTTTTACGGACTGGACCAAGCAATGGTCAGTTCGTTTAAATGCAGCCCGCATTTATGCGAACTTGTGCGGACCCACGTGAATCGGGCCCACAGACCTAGTGGACTGGCCTGCATTTTTTTGCGGACTAGACCGGGCAATAGTCGATCCATTTAAATGTGGGCCTAAACAGATCAAGCCCATTTAGGCCTGCATCCATGCTGGCCAGGCCCACTCTGCGCGGACCGGTCCATTGAGCACCCCTACCAATAACATATAACTAGTTAAATTATGGTAGTCTACATAGGAAATTCTAACAATCTCCCACTTGGATAACATAATTTAACAAACAAAAAAATTGGATTATAATATGTGGCCATAATAATGAATTGTTGGTCCCAAAAAGATAGATCTTGCCCTTTTTTACAAACATAAAATATGTATACTCTTTAACTTTAAGATTGGATTCTTGTTTCACAAGATTTTTTTAAAAGATTCCATTAGATGATTAAAATAATATTAAAGTAATTGATTAGATGAAATATTAAGTTTCAAGGAAAGATTAACTAGTTAGATCATATTAACAATTAAACAAAATTGTAGAAATCAGTATTGCAAAATTTAGAAATGTAGCAAAATGATATATCAGAGTTCAGAAATAATAAACTAGAAATCTTGTGTGCAGCAGAAATAAAATGTGTAAAAATACAAAGATCAATAAAGATATAGATTTTAAAAGTGGTTCAACTTAAACTGAAACCGCAGTTTAAGTCTACGTCAACTGGATCAATTTTCAACCAGATGATCACTTTTATTATAACCACAGGAATTAACTAGGCTCCTGCACACCAATTTACACAGGATTTAGACTGGACTCTTGCCTACCTATAGATACAACAATTCTTCTATCTCCTACAGACTATGATCAACCTCATAACCTAGAGATATTTTAAGAATTCAATACACCTTCAACTAGTTATAATCAACCTCACAACTAAAGAAGATGCAAATGGAAGATCAACATCTTCCTTTGTATCTCCAATTCCTATCAACCTAGAAATCACAAATGAAAGATAAGACTAGATTCTTATCAACCTAGAAATTTGAAAGGTAATCAAGAAGTATGGTAAGAAATACAATACCAAGGTTTAAGATGAATGTCTTAGACATCTAATGTAAATTCTCCTTAATTTTGATTCAACATCCTTTGAATTAAGAATTCTAATAAGGTAGATGTAAATTAGATAAAACTCTATTTTCTCTCTAAGTTTTGCACTTGAAGAAATGAGAAATTATGAAAACTAAATTAGTTTGAAACAAGGTTAAGGGTATATATAGTTGCTGTAACTAACTTTCAAAAAACAACTAACTTTCATTCCTTGAATCGATTTGTGAATCAATTTGTAGTGATTACCAACTAATGAATCAATTCATCTATGAATATCATAAAGCAGTTCTTGATCGAATCGATTCATGAATTAAATCATAGCATTATGAAATCAAGTCATGAATCAATTAGGAAATTGATTTAGGAAAAATTCCTAAACTTTGGTAAGAACATTTTCCTAAACTTTTCTTCATGAATCGATTGCTGAATTGATTCGAGTAGATTTTCACAAGTTCTTCAATGAATTGATTCATGTATTAATTAACACAGTGTAAAATGGCTTTTATAAAACTTGCACTTGTAAAATATCATTTGAAAACATTGTTTGAAAAATATTTTATTTTATCTCACATCAAGTGGTTTATTTCTACCTCAATTTTAATGTCTTAAGAAACTTACTTAAATCAAATTAAATTAGAATTCATTTACAAAAGATCCTAGAAAAAATCAATAAACACTAAATCTAATGTTGGATCTCTTGATATCTTGAATGTCATGAATGTCACTTGATCAACTTGCATCTACAAAATGAATAAACACTCAAAGTACATAGTTAGATCATGACATCAACTAAAATTATTTTTCAACATCAAAACTGAAGAATGTATGCTAGCAAGGCTAACAATCTCCCTCTTTTTTATGGTGATAAAGAATTTTAGATAAACATCAAAATATGCATACAATGAAAATTTTAAAATAAGGGTTTTTATGTTTGCTCCCCCTTAAGTCAATATTCTTCCTTTAAAATCTTATCACTCTCTAATTATCCAAAATCTCATTATTCTCCCTTTGAGATCTTATCTAAAATCTCATTTCTCCTCCTTTTGGCACATAAAAAAGTAATAATGCCTCATCAAAATGTAATAACAGAGTTTAAAGTTCAAATCATATAATAAGGGTAAAGAGATTAAATGATACAAGATAAATCTTAACTTCATTGTGATACAAATCTCCCCCTGAAGTAATGATTCTACTAAATTTTAGACTTATTGCATAAATCATTTTATTTTTGTGTATATTAGGTTGTGAATCGATTCAGGGATTTATAATAACAATTTCAGAAATTTTGGAACAATTACCAAAAGTTTGAAATTCCTGATAAATTGGTTCCTTAATTGATTCATAGTATAAAATTTTGACTTGTGAATCAATTCAAAAACTCACAGAAAAACTAGAAAAATTTGAATCGATTTAGGATTCAATTCAAAAAGTCCTTAAATTAATTTTCATGCAGTTTTGTTCCAAAACTCTTAACATATGATATATTTATCAGTATCAATCGACTTAACACAATTTTACCTCAGTTCTCATATGGTGTACCTGCAAAACAAACTTAAGGAAAACTTCGATGTCTAAGTTAGTATTTACAATGTACAAAGCGTAATCAAGCACAAGAAATGAAAGTATAAAAATATATTGATGATTAGGGGTTTAACATTTTTTAATCTTGTGGTGAGAGCAACTGTTGTCCAGCATTATAAGTTGCTTCCATTTCACCCACACAGACCTATAAAATGAAACTATACTTACATTTTTGGTACCCAATGGATTTTGGGTCTATATTGGTTAGTAAACATAGAAGGATAACCTTTTAATAACCATACAAGTTTCTTATTTGGTTTCAATAGATATGTTCCATTTCCATAAGGATAGTACTTAATATGATGTCCCTTTTGATTGCAATAAAAACATGTAATGTGACTAAATTTTCTATTTGGTTTAGTAGTCTTAGATCTTTTCTTTGATCTCCTATTAGTTTGTTATCTTTATCCTAAACCAATTTTATTTTGGAAACCAGTTTGATTTTGTAGCATATCATTTAATCTCATTTTGCTATTTGTAAATGCTTGCAAAGCCTTGGTCAATGTGTCTATCTTGAATTTATAAATTTTATATTGATCACAAACTTTATTTTCATTCATTACCTTTTTAGCCAAGAGGTTTAAATCATGATTTTCTTTTTCCAATTGATTGATTCTTTCAAGCAAACTTTCTTTTTTCATTGTTTGTATACTTTAAGTCTTTCTTAGCTTTTAGTAATGCATCATAGAGTTTAACACATATATCATCAACCTCATCATCAGTTTCATTATCATCACTATCATCATTAATAGAATTAAGCTCATCCCTAGAGTAAAAGATGGATTCATTACCAAATACCTCATTGTCTTCATCAAGTTTGGCCATGAGGCAGAGTGCTTCTTCCCCTATTTCTTCTTTTTCTGAAGAATTAGCTTGATCATCATCCCAAATTGCTAGGTTTCCTTTCATATGGGATGTCTTCCTCTTCTTTCTTTCCTTTTCAAGATATTTCTTCAAGTATATAGGACAATCTGGTCTGAAGTGTCCATTCTTTTTGCATTCAAAGCAGGTTGACTCATATTCATTTTTATTCTGGTTCCTTCTTGGTTAATATGCTTTCCTTTTTCCTTCATTCCTCTTTTTTTTAAGTAATCTTAGTTGTTTCTTGCTTAATAAAAGTATACATTTTCTTTATATTTACTTTGACTACTGTCTGATTTTTCTTCATCAGATTCAACTTTCTTTGCAACCTTCAGTGCCAATGTTTTCTTTCTTTTATCATCACTATTTTTCTTATACCTTTTAAGCTTTAGCTCATGCTCTTCTAGATTCCTATAAATCTCCTAAATGGTTAGCATACCCATCTTGAGTGATTCCTTTATGGCAATCACTTTTGGTTGCCATTCTTCAGTAAAAGATCTTAGAATTTTGTGCATTAAATCTACATTGTCAAAGGTTCTTCCAAGCAATATCAAATGATTAGTTATAGCAGTGAATCTTTGAGTCAGATTTTTAATTGATTTAGCTTCTTCCATCTTAAACATTTCATATTTAGAAACTAACACATACACTTTATATGCTTTAACCTAAGTTGTGCCTACAGGTGCTACTTCTAAAATGTTCCAAATTAGTTTAGTAGTAGTGCAGTTAAAAATCCTTCCATATTTATTAGGGAAAAGTGAGTTAGAGATAATCCATTTAACTTTAGAGGCAAGAAGGTGCTTTTTCCTTTCCTTCTCTATCCATAAATACTTAGGCTTAGGTTTTACAACTCCATTTATTAGTGTTTGTGGTGGATTATAACTATCCTTTACAATTTCCCACATGTCTATATCAGTGGCTTCAATAAAGTCTCTAATTTTCTGTTTCCAATTGGTATAGTGATGTTCATTAAAACCAGGTGGCTTGTTCAGGAGTGAACATTCAAGTAACAATGTAAAACTAGAATCCATTCTCTTTAGAAAATAAAGAGTATCAAGAGCCAAAGCTCTAATACCAATTATTGGTCCTAAAAAGATAGGTCTTGCCTTTTTTTACAAACGTAAAATACATATACTCTTTTTAACTTGGAGATTAGATTCTTGTTTCACAAGATTTTTCAAAAAGATTTTATTAGATGATTAAGATAATATTGAAGTAACTGATTAGATGAAATGTTGAGTTTCAAGAAAGATTAACTAGTTAGATCAAATTAACAATTAAACAGAATTACAAAATTCAGTATTGTTGAATTTAGAAATCTAGTAGAATGGTATATTAAAGTTCAAAAACAATAAACCAGAAATCTTGTGTGTAGCAAAAATAAAATGTGCAAAAATATAAAGATCAATAAAAACACAAATTTTTAAAGTGGTTTAACTTAAACTAAAACTACAATTTAAGTCTATGTCTATTGGATCAATTCTCAACTGGATGACCACTTTTTATTATAATCACAGGAATTAACTGAGCTACTACACACCAGTTTACACAAGATTTAGATTGGGCACTTGCCTACCTATAGATACAACAATTCTTCTGTCTCCTACAGATTATGATCAACCTCATAACCTAGAGATATTTCAAGAATTCGATACACCTTCAACTAGCTGTAATAACCTCACAACTAAAGAAGATGCAAAGAGAAGATTAACCTCTTCCTTTATATCTCTAATTCCTATCAACCTAGAAATCGCAAATGAAAGATAAGACCAGATTCCTACAAACCTAGAAATCTAAAAAGTAATCAAGAAGTATGGTAAAAAATATAATACTAAAGTTTGAGATGAATGTCTCAAACATCTAATGTAAATTCTCCTCAATTTTGATTCAAGATCCTTTGAATTGAGAATTGTGATGAGGTATATGTAAATCAAATAAAGCTCTATTTTCTCTCTGAGTTTTCACTTAAAGAAATAAGAAATTGTGAAAACTAAATTAGTTTGAAATAAGGTTAGGGGTATTCATAGTTGATGAAACAGACTTTCAAAAATAACTAGCTTTCTATCCTTGAATTAATTCATGAATCGATTCTACCAGCCACCAACTAATGAATCAATTTATGAATCAATTCATCTATCAATATCATAAAGAAGTTCTTGACTGAATCAGTTCATAAATCGAATCATAGCATTATGAAATCAGGTCAGGAATCAAGTAAGAAATTGATCCAGGAAAAATTCCTAACCTTCGGTAAGAACATTTTTCTAAACTTTTCTTCATGAATCAATTGTTGAATCGATTTAAGTAGATTTTCTCGAGTTTTTCAATGAATCGATTGACACAATGTAAAATGGTTTTTATAAAACTTGCACTTATGAAAGATCATTTGAAAACATTGTTTGAAAAATATTTTATTTTATCTCACTTCAAGTGATTTATTTCTACCTCAATTTCAGTGTTTTAAGAAACTTACTTGAATCAAATTAGATTAGAATTCACTTACAAAAGATCCTAGAAAAATCAATAAACACTAAATCTAATGTTGGATCTCTTGATATCTTGAATGTCACTTGATCAACTTGTATCTGTAAAATGAACAAACACTTAAAATATATAGTTAGATCATGACATCAATTAAAATTGTTTCTCAACATCAAAACTGAAGAATGTATGCTAGCAAGGCTAACATGAATATTAACACAAATAATAATCATGACATCATTACAACCATAGGCAAAGCATAGGTACCCAATAATGTAGATTATCATATCCAATAGGGATGCTAATGTCATACATGTCTTGAATACTTATGTTTCAACGATTGAAACATAATGTGAAATGTGTGAAAAATTAGACATACATATCCAAATGTGATCGTATGTATATCTTTATGAAATGGTCTATGCATCCATCCAAGATGTCGAAACAAGAATAAATCTCAACATAATAATGAAACGGTGTCTAAATGTCTCCATCGATATGCCATTGAATAAATGTGCATAATCAACAACATCATATATGCATATATACAAAACATATAGTAGTATCATCAACATTTCACTAATTCTGAGATAACGATAACACTAGTTCCTCGTATCAATAAGAAACATGAAACTCTTACTAACCCTAAATATCAAAAAACTTAGCCAAGTTTATTTTAGTCACTTGTTCATGAACAATTTAACACCTAAGCCTTTGGTTAATGGATCTGCAAGCATACGATCATAGCGACATGTATAATACTTGCATATCTTCTCTCTAACAAATTGATACTTAATATTGAAATACTCTATACGGGTAGTACTTTCATTATCGTTATGAGAGAAGTTCATTGTAGTAGCATTGTCACAACATATGGTTAAGGTCCTATATATGCTCTCTAAAATTTTGAATCTAGATATCATATTCCTTAATCAACTAGTCTCATAAGTGGTTTCACAATATGCGACACACTTTGCCTCCATAGTAAAGGTTGCTATAATTGACTGCTTGATAGTTTCCATAATACAAATTTTCCCATCATCACAAAAATGTATCCATATATCAACTTCCTATCATCTGGATAATTCAAAAAATCAAAGTCAAAGTAGCCTACAATAATCAGATCATCAAATCTGCAATAGGTCAACATAAAGATTCTTTGTATCTTATAGGTATTCTATAATTTTCTTTGCAACAATCCAATATTTTGACCAAGATTACTCAAGTATCTCTAAGTACACTAAACCAATATCAGTATCAAGATGTGTTCATAGTTAAGCATACAATAGGCTACTAACAACGGAAACATATGAGACCTACTTTGATCTTTACATTATTTTAAAGACATTAGGATTTAGAAAGAATCTCAACCCTTTAAAATGGTGCAATACTTGGAGAGCACAAAAAATATATTGAACCTTTTGAGCATCTTTTCAACATACAATCTTTAAGATATGCCAAGAAGACCCTGAGGTCTATCACAATGTATCCATATGCCCAACACAAAAAAAGCATTACTAAAATTCTTTGTATGTAAACAATATTTACTTTATCTCAATCATTGGGCTCATAACATTGTTCTCAAGGAGAATATCATCTAATACTAGAATCACAAATGTGCTCATACCTAACTTAAAACAAATGCACAATCTACATCATTCTCTTTAAATCCAAGAGAAACAATAATCTTAATAACCTTAAGATACCATTGCTTAGACGTTTTATTCAAATTATTTTTATGAATCTTTTCAATTTACACACTAAGTGTTCTTTACTCTTCTCTTGGAAATCATCTAGTTAGTTCACATAAACAGTTTCTGGCTAATCACCACTTAAGAAAGGTGTTATGCATTTGGTGAAGCTCTAGGTCAAAATGAGCTATTAATGCAATAACAACTCCAAATAAGTCTGTAATTAAAACAAATAAGAAAAAATTTTAGTAATCAATGCCTTCTTTCTAAATGTGTCCATTTGCCACCAATATGGCCTTACACCCCTTAATCATCCCTTAAATATCCTTTTGGTCTTAAAGACCCTTTTGCATCCAATAGACTTGCAACCAATAGTTAACTCTATAAGATCTCACACATCATTATGGAGCATCAAAGCAATCCCAATTCATAGCCTTCATCTATTTGAAAGAATTAGGACTTGAAATGGCTTTATGAAAAAATTGGTAAGATCATTACCATCATTGATGCCAAATTCATGTTCTTGCAAGTATACCACGTAGTCATTAGTAATTTCTAATATGTGAGCCATTTAGAATTTCCTCGAAGGTGCTTTATTTATAGGACTTGGTTCTTTTTTACTATTAGCAAAACAACAAGCTCTTCCAATTTCCACAATTGCTTTTACCATATGTTATACTAGATCATCTTCTAGATTAATTCAATTTATTTTCAACCAATAATGGTGCTATTGGAATAACAAATTATACCTTTCTAAGAAAGATGTTACATGGTCTTTCACTCCCACTGTCCGACCAGTCCTTTAAATAAATATAATGGGGTACTTCCATTACCCTGGTGATATAGATTGAATAATAAAATTAATCTGCTACTTTTATAACTATTACAACATCCAATAAAGTGGCCATCAACAATATTTGGATCAAGTTATTTAATAAATGGACTATATGGCTTCACTTTAGCCTTGCAACCCTAAACATGAAAATGCCCAAGGCTAGGCTTTTCTTATACAAAAAATCATACAGGGTTTTAGGTACAGACTTAATAGGGACTTAATTCGGAATATATGATGCAGTCTTTGAAGCATCATCCTATACAAAGTCTAGTAAAATCAAATGCACCAACATACATCAAATCATGTCCATGAGTGTGTAATTCCACCTTCTTGTGATCCAATCTTGTTCCGACATTCTAGGTATAAGGTTGCTAGCCTCAAAATTCATAATTTTAGATATATCACATAAAAGAATCACAATTTTCATTAGTTTATTGTATATCCATAGCACTCACCACCTTTATCAAAATTATCACATTTGATTTTCTTATCATTTTGAATTTAATCTCAACTTTAAATGCCCTAAAATACTTGAAGGATTCTAACTTTTTAAAGGATATTTCCACCTAACAAAAAAATTTGATCAATCACCAATGAAGGTAAAATATCAGTATCCACACATACCATTTGGCATTATCAATTTTCCTACATTATTGTAAATCAATCGCAATACATTTAATGTTCTAGTCCACTAACTCTAGCAGGAAGTATCTTCCTTGATGCAATTAATACACACATCAAAAGGGATAAGTTTAGGTGATGAAGAATTTCTTCATTTATCAATCACTTCATCCTTCTATAGAGATATCAATTAGATAGTTATTCTATAGCATTAAGAATCCCACATTAACTGCAATGCTTTTTTAATCCAACCACAATATCTAATTGATAACTATCTAATTTTCAAATGGTAATTACTCCTATATATTCATCTTGCACTTTTCCATCATTTTCATTCCAATTATCGGCTTTTATCACTTAACTTCTCTTATTTGTTAACACTTATAATAAATTTATAATGCAAATGATTGCACCTCCATCTAACCACCAAGTATTTGATGGAACATCTCACTAGAGCCAATAGAACATCTTAATTTATTGTGATACACACTCAAATTAACTTTCTTGCTTCTCAAAATTAGGTTTCTTTGAATGTGATTTATTTCTATGCTCAGCACTCGATTTGTGTGAAACAAAGTGAGCACATAGATCCTTCAATTCTTCATATCATCTTCTGCATGATTAATTGTAGAGGTCATTTTACTAAAAGTTTACTCAGTTTTTTGGGTGTGATATGATGTCTCAAGAATATCAATTTTAATAGAAAAAGACTCTAGAACATGTTAAATCAAATGACTATATCAAAAGAGACTTTAGAACATATTAGATCAAATGACTATCTTCCAAATCCACTTTTATGCCTTTCAAGCAAATGTAGTAGTATATGGATTCCAAGATATGCTTACTAATTCCACTAACACCAACCAAAATAGTTTTATCTAGTAATGAAAAGTAATATCCTTTTCGGCCTTATTGAACTTTATGAGCGTATTAGCTATAAAGTCCATAAGTACTTTGGCATTTGAAGAGTTAGCATTATCTTTTATGATAATCTTATCATTAGTGTACATCACAACTATTAAGTACTCTTTATTAGAGTGTGTCCCACTTTTTATGAAAAAGCCCTTGTGTAGTAGTAGAGTTATCATTTACCTTTGGCTCTCCCTCTTTTTATACCAAATACGATATTTGGTGATTGTCAGATATAATATCAATAATTTAGCCCAAATATCTTCTACTCATCCTTATAATTAGCCCCATTTATCATTTTCACAATAATAAATTGCATAGATAACAAAAAATTAAGGGAATAACAATTTATTAAATTTATCATAAATATTTAAAATTGCCTTTTCAATGTAGTATCATGCTATAATACTTTTTCAATAACTATGCAAATTCAAATAGTATTACATTATGAAACCCAACATCGTAAGGCATTTAAGGCTTCATAATATAACACAAGAATTAAATGCTATATTCCTAAAACATAACATTTATAAGGTATTTAAAATTTTAAGAATATAACAAATAATCCTAATACTCACATTATCACTAATAAACTATGTTAATAATGTTACATTGATAGGGCATACATATTACTAACATAGTATTCTTCTAGATATAATTCTAAAATTTAATTTTAGCAAAATTTTATGCAACTGATCTCATGATAGGTGAGTACAAAATTGTACAAAATTTCATGACATAATACGAGCAAAATTGATTTTGACATAATTTTACAAATTACATACAATAATTCAAAAAATATTCAAATGTATAAAAATGCATCAAATTAGTCTACAAAAATTATATGTAGTATTATAATATATAAGAATCATATATTAAATTTTTCATATTTAAAAAAACATGAAATTAATGCTCAAATAAATAGGACAATAATTATATAAAATATCTTTATTATCAAAAAATTCTAAAATAAAAATAGTAGTCCAATATGTAGCAAATATATAATAAAATTTTTAGGCTCAAATAATGTCAAATAACTATTTAAATAAATTGGGAAAAAATAATAAAATATTTTTATTTTTAGAAAAATCTTCAAAAATTACCATAAATAGAGCTCAAAAAGTGAAGCTTGATGGTATAATTTTTATCACTATCACCACATCTAAAATGGCTTATGTCCCTCCCCCCCCCCAACAGAACATTGACTCAAGTTACTAATTATGTAATTAGAATCAACCTGATTTTTGACCTAATTTTTATTTATCAAAATCTAATCACATTTTACTAAATTTTTTTGTATGGATTTGTGACCCAAATCAATTTAAAAGTTAACTCGTATAAAAATAAGAAAGAAAAAAATTTAAATTTGATCAACGAAACTAATCAACAAAATTTTTGTGAAATATCCTCAAATCCTAACCAATTCAATTCAATACGTCTAGACATTTTCAGGGTAATCAAATTTGTGCCTACCACATATATTGTAAATATAAATCCAATTCTTTTATAAAAGGAAAAAAAATTACATCACATAGTATGTCAAAACAATCTTGAGTCTTGATTTGGAGTCTTTAATACAACAAATCAAATTGAAGGTTTCACTTACACATCCATCAAATTTGATATAGGAATAATCTCGATTCTTTTTTTTGTTAAAAAAATTCATAGCTTTGGATGAACCTAAAAGTAAAATCATGATAAATTTATACAAATTTAAGCCTTATAACATGAAAGAAAAAATTGGCTCTGATACTAATTGTGAGAAATTAGAAAAATCAAAACTATCAATTAACCTGATTTATTACATTATGTTACAAAGTATCAGATTTATACAAATAAATTCATTTGAATATTAATAAAATTATACTTGACACTACCTAAGAATCCATTATAGTAAAAGTTCTTTTAGCAAGTTCACTCCTTATAACTCTAGTAGAGAAAAGAGAAAGAAACCAAATCTGATTTCTCAATGGGACAACTACAGCTTTACTAGGGCATAAGTAAGGACTTGTTTTATTGTTGCCCTACCAGGTCAATTAACCCATCAGCATTGGCCTAATGACAAGGCTCACATCATTGAAGTTCATTAATAATCTAGTTGTCATTATAAGTCCAATAGTTTGATCACTTAATTAATTGACCTAACATAATTAGTTGTCATGATATTCATTTAAAGCAATAATATATAATTAGTTATACTATGGTAGTCCACATATGAAATCATAATAATAAGGTCTAATAGTAAAGTGTTAGCTACTGATTGTCCCAATTTAGGTGCAACAATTGACTATTAGAACTAACTGTTAACTTTTAAACTCTGGTTTGGAAAGTAACAGCTAGTTTTTATCTTAAAATATCCCAAACAGCTATAAAATATTATGGGTTTCTTATATATGCTAAGAATACCAAACACATCATACAGAGAATCTAAACTTCATAGTTCAACACCAATTACTCATTCTTTCATCAAAATTAAGATTTGAGCTTTTCACTATGAAATTCTTCTATTCTAGATACTTCATTTGTTTGTTAAGTTATTATTCATCTTATATCTATATCCAACTATAATGGGTGAGGTATCTTTTATAAAGAAAGGACTTGCTCAAGGAAGAGCAAGAATTTGTATAGGCTTCTTCAAGTGCTTGGTTAAAATTTGAAGAGATAGTGGAGAAATAGACCTAAACTTGTGAAGCTTGGAGAATGGATATATACCTTAGAGTAGATTTTCAAGGAAGAACTATTATAAATTCTTGTGTTTGATCTATCTACCCTTACTCTATTTATATTTGATAATATGTTCCATTTTTGTTGATGAAATTTGTTATATATATTATTATTATTTAATAATTATCTTGTTGCTTGGATGTTTGAATAGTTGAAAGAGATATCCATCTATACATGTGAATGAGTTGCTTTGCATAACTATTGTAATTTGTTGTTTCTTGCATGCAAACATCTTCACTCAAACTATCTTAGATTGTTGGAATTGAAATCATCCTTATGACTATCCAAAATCAAGAGTTTTCAATGAGAATTGTAAAAATAATGAAAGTTTTGAAAACACCCAATTCACCCTCTTTTTGAATGTAGATTGCCTTGTCTTACAGATGTTGTTTTCTGTCACACTCCCCACATATAACATTAAGTAAGTAAAATATTTTATGTTCTTCATATTTTATAACTATAAATACAAATAAATGAAATTATTTTTATGGAAGATATTTTCTAACAAAACAAACAAGATCATGTCTTTGGAGGATACCAATTTGCAATAAGAGGAAAGTCCATGAAAATCATCACTTTCGGACTTCATCACATACTTATTATTTGGATTCACAACATGTAACCTGGTGAACCAGCTCAAAGCTTGGGATAGATCATCCACAGACAAAATGTATGATCTTTTGGGATATTTTTGCTCTTATTCAAAACACTATAACATTTTTGGCCTTTGGCAATGACCAAAAATCGTTGCCTAAAGTGTGAAAACTATTGTCTAAAAGAATAGGCAACAGTTTTTGACCGTGCTCTTATCAAGCGTTACCTATTCTTTCAGGCAATGGTTTTTCTGGGGTTTCTGGCAACAGCTAAAAAAATCATTGCCTATCGTTTAGTTATAGGTAATGGTTTTTCTTATCTTATTTGGCAATGCTTTTTGACCATTGCCAATTATGTTAAAGGCAACTTGTAAAAATCATTGCCAATATGTTATAGGAAACAGTTAACAAGTGTTGCCAATTATATTAAAGGCAACATGTAAAAACAGATGCCAATTAATCATAGGCAACAATTTTCAAGATATAGGTAACATTGTTACATTGTTGCTAATCATAGTCATTTATTTAATTTGTATTTGTCACATATTTTTTTAAATCTAATCTAAAGCATGTATAAAAAACAAAAATTAAAACATTCATTTTATTAAAAAATAATTAAGACATTTATTTCATTAAAAAAAACAAATGTTGAATATAATTGAATATCCATTGTTTCAATCTCAAAATACAATTTTACCTAAATAAATCCCCTTAACAAATTAATAATATTCTAAATAACAAGAAGTCTAAATC
>JANHAO010014750.1:0-15157 GCA_026873985.1 Saraca asoca
ATAACTTTCAGCAGAAACAAGGAAATGACAAATACACTTGCCCCAAGATTTTGAAATACAAAATCAAAATATAACTCGGACCGAGACCCCCGGCTCCTGGTGAATATTACGTTGAGTAGGCCGGGGGAGCTATCTTGAGGGCTGTACAATGTATTCCTTTAGACATCCCTTTCTTATCAAGTTCTCGATCGCCTCCTTGAGGGCCCAATAATTCGATGTGCTGTGACCAGCCTCGTTGTGAAAAGCACAAAACTCTTCTTGGTTTCTCCATCTATAAGGGATTCTGGAGGGCAGGGGTACCCCGAAATCTTCCTTGTCCCTTTCTGTCATGAAGATCCTATCCTAGGAGTCTGATAGGATGCTAAATTATTCATAGCATCCGGATACTGGGGTTGTTTACCCTTGGGCTTTTTGGGTTTGTTGGCTGTTCGCTTGGTGGAAGGGTCGGCTTGACCTACGTTGCTCCTCCGTTTGTCACAAGAAAAGTTGGCCTTTTCATCCTTCTTGTCAGACTTTTCAAAATCGAAGGTCTCTTCCCATTTGATCTGCTTGATAGCCTATTCATAGAACTCGATGAGGTCCTTCACTGGGGATTTATACAGACTCTTATAGAGCTTCCCATCTTTGCAAAGTCCCATGGAGATGGTGGCTAGCATGGTTTCTTCGGACGGATTCTCCATCAAATTAGCTTCGAGCCTAAATCTAGCGATATGGTCCTTTAGCAACTCCTGCTTGCGTTGGAAGACCATAGCAAGGTGGCAAAGGGGGATGAGCTACCTTTTTAGTGCTTGGTACTTGCTAATGAACTTCTGTTAATAATCTTCCTAACTGTTGATTGAGCGAGTCGGGAGGCTTCTGAACCAAGCCCGAGGCATACCTCCCAACGTGGCTGGAAAAATCTGACACTTAATTAGGGTGTCGACTGTTTGTAGATTCATTTGAACATTGAACACATCCAGGTGGTCATATGAGTCAAAATACCCATTGTACAATAGGATCGTGGGGACTTTAAGTTTGAAAGGGAGAGCTTGAGCCTCAATCTCTTTGAAAAGTGGCGATCGCTCCTCGCAATGTGATCAGTCACTCGGAGTCCGGAAGTGCTCTTCCAGTCGAGCCATCTTTTGAAATAGTTCCCCTACTAATGGGTCCCACTCCCTAAAGGGTCGGCTGGGTGACTGTTGGATGCTTTGGTTTCTGTTGTCTCGAGGGTCACGACTCAGGGTCTACTCCCGCGACTAACAAACTTGGGTATTGCCTTGGTTCAGATAGCCCAGGTGTTGGGTTTTAGCTTGTCTCTGCACATTTTGTACTAATGACGTGATCGCTTTAGTCAGTTCTCCCATCATGTGCTCAAGTCTCTCTTGACATTGGAGCCAAGTTTGCGATCCTCTGATGTTGTTGGTGGTGAAAGCTGGTTGTATAGAGCTGGCTGGGAGGCTACCCGTAATTACTTCGATGATGGGAGTAGTAGACGAGTCTGTCATTGAGACATGACCATCTAGAGTATAATATTGTGCATTTGAGGCCCTAGTAACTCTTTCTTTGGCCATTGTAGCAGGAAATCAACCAGAACAGGTGAGATCCCTATAGACGGCTCCAAAATGTTAACGTCAGATTTTGGTTGGGCTCTAAACTATAGCCAACAGGGGGATTCTTATGGGATCTCAAGCCCGTATCTGATTCAATCCTAACAGAGCGATAGAACAAGCAAGGATCAAAGGAAGAGTAAGGATGAACGTATAGAGTTTAGCGTGGTTCGGCCAAATCTGGGCAGCATCAGACCCTACATCCATAGTAGAGATCTTTATTAACATATAAGGAATGATCTTAGCAGAGTATTTGCTTACAGAGTTATTGTCCCCCTTCCTTTTTACAAGATCTTCCTATTGATAGAGGAAATGGGAGTTACATGCATTAATTATAGGCTACAGTAGTGTTACATTAAACTATAAATCGAAAAGACAATGAAAGGCTACAATTCGACTGTTGCAGATCATAGGCTGCGGAGGTGGGGCCCTCCTGTCAGTTATAGACTTGAGCTTGTAGCCGTTGCCTAGTGTTTGTTCTACCATGCAAAAATTTCAGTACCTCTTCGTTGGGATTCCAGGCTCAGGGGACTAGCAAAGTAATGAGATGGTGAGCTTGCAGCTATTGCAGAGGGGGGCAGCGAGCTCTTATAAGGGGGTTGGCCGTCTTTGTGACTATCCTGCTGGGCCACTATTCAGCGAGGTGTGGCTTGCTATGATGAAGCTTGCTGAGGGAGGAGCTCACTGGGGTGCTCCTGGCAAACCCGAGTCCACTGCTTCCTTCTGGGCCGATTCTCATATACAACAAAAGGCTTCAAAATAATAAGGCTTGGAAAAAAAAAGAAAGAGCCTGGGTGTAGTATTGTCAAATGAATGGATCAGACCAAATCCAGGCAGACCATAGTCCTTCTGGTTGGCCTGCATATGTAAAAATGAGCCAAAATCTTTTCAAGTCTCTAACCTTTATATGACTATATTCTTCAAACCATTTCATTAATCTCTTTTCCCAAAAATGACTGAACCACAAATCAAATTCTTGATGTTTCAAATCCTTCTATGTTTTTGTCTTAGCGCAGAAGCTAATTGCAAGTTTGGTTGATCTAGCTTTGGCATCATACTACATTTGGGAAGGCTCAAACCTCACTTGCATTAAGAACATCTTTAGCTTACAAATATCTGACATCCAAAAATACAATCAAAATATCACAAACCCAGATTTCCATAAAAAGTTAAACCTGCAAAATTCACTATTTACCTAAATTTTATACGGATATTAAAAGAAATTAATTTCATATATTTTTAAAATAAAACTATTTCCATATACAATCAAAATATTCTTTACAAAATCTAGTAGAATTTCCTCTATAACTTGAATGGTTTTAGGATTATATGCCTTTTAGTGAAACCAATACAACCTCCAAAAGTTCTCACAAGTACTCCTATGCCAACATATTATAAAAAGACCAAGTATTATATATGGATTAGATGATGTATTATTTATATAAACATATGCAATGTCTAACTACCAAAATAGTTTTCCAAAATAACTTTTCTTAAATCTCGGCTTAACTATCAAGTAGCACACTCAAATCATATTGTAGGATAAATAAGAATAGTAGAGGCAACCTAAGGCTCTGAAAAATAATATTTAAAAAAAATTATGAATTTCAAAGAAATCCAATGAATGAATCATTTATTTGTTCATAGAATTAGTTTAGTAACCAAGCAAGCAACTAGTTCACATTTTAACTACTTACCTTATTGGATGCATCATTCATACTAAAAAGCCTATTGTTGATCTTTAACTAAACATATACTTGTAACTTTAGTATCAAATTAAAAATTTTCAGATTTGTATTAAATTCCATCATCAACCGATCAATAAAAATGTAACTAACGGCATAAGTTAACATTTAGCTATCTAACAATCAAGTGAAAAAGGAAAATTAAAAGGTCAAGTTTGATGACCTAACATTGAAAGAGATCATGGATTTAAACATACCAATTCTAAGTGTCTAACAACTAGTAACAATATAGCATTAATTTCATAAGTTTCAAGTGTCTAGCAATCAATAACCATAGAAATCAAGTATATCAATTGAGTATAAATGTTAAACTAAAGAGCCTTTCCATGTTTCCACATAATGAGGATCTAGGGTGAAAATTTTCAAATAATCTACTCTTTATTTTACATTGCTTGCATTTCTTGCTCATTTCTTCTTATCTCACTCCCGTGTTAATCTTATTTTATCTTTCTATCATGATAATGGCCATATATTTGTAAATTTCAATATATATGTAGGTTTCTTAAAGAATTTTCCCGAGGACCCATGTTTTACTCAAGTCACAACACATTCAAAGGAATGAAGTCATTACAATAACCAAGTACTCAATCTCACCACCACCATTCATTTCACACAAGTACATAAACAAACTACTAAATTATTATCTATAAGTTAACAATGGCTACATACCACATAGTAACCCTTTAAATATTATCACTCATAGTTCAAAAGCTCATAACTTATTTAAATAGGGTGTAGCATCCCACTCTTTTTCTATTGACTCATTCTAAGTAGGGAGTCAAAAATTTGCACACATTTTTTTTAAATATACTACGCATTACTTTATAAATTGATTGTTGTAAAGAGATAGGTTTAATTATCATTTTAAAGAAAATAACATAAAGAGAAATAAAACATAAACATGAGCTCATATCAATAGTGTGAAAATAGTCAATACAAATATCTAGTACAACATGAACCAAAGATCTATACGAGTGTGTATAGGGTGTATATTAGGCTCCACTATCAAAAAGAAGATCTAGAGCCTATAACTATTTACTCGACAAATATAAAAAAATCTTATCTAGGATCTATACAAAATAGAAATGGTAAGTGGGCTACGAGAAAATATTATCAATATTTACCTCTATGATGAGAGTTGAAATATCTGCTCTTGTCATATACTTGTACTTCACATCATATACTAAACAACTAGAGCACAAATCCATAAATAGAATGTAATGAAAATATATGGGTTAATAGTGGTCACCAAGGTATCTTCATACAATGACATCTTGTTGGGATGGTACAGGTGCAGTATCTAAAAAATTAATAAAACAAAGGGTAAGTCATATAAATTTAATGAGTAACACTTCATATAATTTACTTTAGTAGCCCAATTGTCTTACACGTTTTATCTACTTTCCCTTTTTGGAGACTTAGATTAATTTTCTTCCTTTTTAATGAGATTAATTACGTGTAAAGTATTAGTAAACCATTTTTGCACCTTAAGTGATGAAACACATGCTTAATTTACTATTTGTGTAATAGCTTCATATATCCATTATTATTATACTTTTTCCTTATCTAGTCACAACTAAATTAGCTACATATTCATTTATGTGCTTGCATATAATTTGCATGTATATTTTCATACTTATACTTGCGCACATGATGACATATACCGCAAATAACTAAATAAATAAAACATTTGCAATATAATGAACAAAGTAAACATAGCAATATTTGTCACATGCACAAATGAATTTCTACCTTATTTCTTTCGGGCCAACCTTATCCATCCCTTCTCTCCTTATTCTTCCAACTCCCTGTCTCTTATCAAATTTATAGCATGCATAATTGCATGCATTTACAATTTCCCCCATTTCTCATACCATACACATAGTCATTTTATACACTATAAAAAATCACATGATTTTCGACAGATTTGTATGTCGGAAAAAGCAACCAAAATTGAAAAGGTCACTAGTTGCCGACTATAGAAATTCATCAAAAAATCCATAAGAAATATTTAAAAAATATGTTGGAAATTCATCATGCAATAAGGTCCATTCAAAATTCTGTAGGAAAATAGGCATAAATTATACAAATTTATGCTTATTTTTTCTGACGGAACTTATTATACAACAAATTCTTGATGGAAAGATCTGTTAAAAAATTAAAAAAATTTTAAACGCTTGGGCATTCAATCTCTTGGCTTATTTTCCACTTTTTCTCCTTTATTTGTCACACTAGAGCTCTTCTTTACTTTCTTAACTTGATTCTTGCACTTTGAAGGTACTTTTAACAAATTTAAACTGATTAAATTTTTTTTACTACTTTATTTTATATTTTTACTGATTATTTTTATTTAATTATTACATTTTACATGATTTACTTAGCCTTTCTTATTTTGATGTATGCAGTTCTGGGCTTCAGTTTATGGATGAATTTTTTTTGCTAGGTGTTGTGGGTAATATTCCGTATTGCATAAACAGGCTAGTAAATGCCCAATGGATAAACTTAGCTAACAAAGGCCCAGCTCATTTTGGATTAAGGCCACCAGACCAAGACATCAGGTCGCTAAATATGAGTTAAGGTCGCTAGTCAACACGAGTCAAAGTAGCAACCTCAGGTCGAGAGAATAAAGCCTAGCTCATAGCTCACCACAAGCATCCTCAACCATCAGGAAAGTCTGTCTAGTCTCCTATTCAGGTAGGAATCTGTTATAACTGTCTATCATGATCTACTATATAATCCTAATCAAGTCATGATACATATCTATTGTAGATTTACATTCAAATTGTAACCCCCCAACCATTATAAAAAGGGATGAAATCATTGTACATGACACAATCAATCATCAGATATAAAACACTTAGCAAAGAGTAATAAAAGCCATGGATGCAGGGGTCAAATTGACTTTAGCTGAACTACGTTACAAACTTCTAGTGTCTCCCTGTTCTTCCTATTTCTCTCTTTTTTTACATTCAATCTATAGTTTGGGATTCTGGACTTGGGTTAATTGGATTCGACCATCAACATTTTGGGCTAGGAGGAGGGCCTTAAACTGCATTCTCCTTGATTTTTCGATGGCTAGAGGAAGAACCATCAAGAGTTCAAATGCTACAATTGATCAACTTGATGGTCATATCAAATAATAGAGGGGCCTGATTTTCCCTATGGTGAGCACTTTTGCCATCCCCACCATAGGTGTTGCTACTGGCATGCCCCCAGTAGCCCCACACCAACCTGCTATTATTGATGGAATACAAGCATGGCATCAACATCATGAGGCGCTTGAGAAAATGGTAGGAGAGTTAGCTGAAGCAGTTAGGGCATTGACTCAGGCACAAGCCCAGGGCTCACGAGATCATTTGTGACGTGGGGATGATGAAGGAGATCATCAGTGATGTGGGGGCTCGCATTAAACTAAAGGCTTAAACAGAACCAATCGAAGACATCTCTCAGATTAAAACTCGCTGAGTCATAAGGAGAGAAAGTGTAGAACCTCAAATTACCACTCCCACAATAAAAAAAAAGAGTTTTCCATCTTCTAATTATCAGTCTAAGGCTTAGGACCATATGGTAGAGGAGCTACTTTAGAGGGTAGAGTAGTTGGAACAACGCACTTAGGCTTAGGACCACGAAGATCATTCAGAAGGGAGGACATCATTCACTAAGAAGATCGAGAAAGAGTCTTTCCCTTACAAGTTCAAAGTTCCCACTATCCTACAATACAATGGGGATAGTGACCCATATGACTGCCTAGATGACTTTAATGTATAGATGGATCTTCAGACGACCAATCCTTTGGTCAAGTATCATGTCTTCCTAGCCATTCTAAGGGACATACCTCAAACATGGTTCAAGAATCTTAAAACTCGTAGTATTGATGGTTGAGAAGAATGCCAGAGGAGATTCATCAACTAGTACAAGGCATTGATAAGGCAACTCGCACCACCCTGCCACCTCGTAGTAGTCTTTTAATGAAAGAATGAATCACTAAAAGACTACATTACTTAGTTTAGACATGAGGGCAATAACATAGAGAACCCCGCAAATGAGAGCATCTTAACAGAGATCTCAACATGACTTCACAAAGATGGAAAGCTTTATAAGAGCATATACAAGTCCTTGATGAGGGAACTAGGAACAAGCTACCAAAGAGATCAAGTAGGAGGAAACCTTTGGCCCTCAGAAGTCTAAGGATGAGGCAAATAGCTCGAACCAGAGTAAAAAGAGGAGCAATGTCAAAACAGCAAGGAGAGTCAAGGTGATGATCTTGAAAATTAGGTCACAAAAAAAAGCTAGGAATGAGTGATTTTAGCGTAAAGGTTGTCATGACAGCTATAGCATCTTGTTAGATACTCAGGAAAGGATCTTTCTAACAAAAAAGGATAGGGAGGATTTTAAAAAGCCTAACCTCATAAGGACTCTTGACAAGTTCATAAATAAGAACAAGTATTGTGCTTATCATGATGAAATTAGGCACAATACTTTGGAATGCAGGGCACTCAAGGATGCAATTGAGGACCTAATCAAGAGAGGTCATTTAAGAGATTATGTCATGTAACTTGCAAAACAATGACCTTAGCAGCATCAGCAATCGATATAGCAGTAGTGCCAATGAACTCCTGAGTAGGAGGATACACCCTTAGTAAGAACTGTATTTACCATTCACGGTGGGCTTCACATTATAGATGTCTCAAATAGGTCACATAAACACTATGTGCAAGAAGGAAATCACATCCTGTTTATAGGACATAGATAGGTCTTACCAAGATGGCATCATCTTCATAGATGAAGATGCATGAGGGGTATATTCTCCCCACAATGATGTACTAGTTATCCAAGCTAGAATTGGTAACATCAAGGTACGAAGAATTATGATCGATATAAGTAGCTCGGTGAACGTTATGTACAAGGGGTGTTTTAAATAGATGGATTTAAGCACAGGTCAATTGAAGCCTTCCCTAAAGCCCTTTTATGGCTTTACAAGAGATACAATAGTACTAGTAAGGTAGATCAAGCTTCTTATTACTCTTAAGAATTTGGGTCACCAAGTAACCATTTTGGTAGACTTTTTGATCATTGACTGTCCCTTAGCATATAATGTGGTACTGGGGTGACCTATAATAATAACCTGGACATGATTACATTAACCAGGATACTTACCATTAGGTTCCCGACCCCCAATGGAATTAGATGTGTACAAGGTAAGCAGTATAAAGCTCGACACTGCTATAAGGACGCAATCAAGCTGGGGTAAAAGGGAAGAAGGTTAATATGGTTTTTGGCAGAGAACCATAAGCTATGAACATAACAAGGGTCAGCCATGACCTCGACCCCTGCGAGGTGGATGCAGATAGAGCACTGAGTTTAATAGAGGAGCTCGAAGATGTATAGGTCAGCGAGACAGATGCTGAGAGATGCCTTAAATTGGGAAAAAAGCTTATCCCTTAATGTAAAAACCCAACTAGCCGCATTCCTTAAAGCAAACCTGGACATTTTCACTTGGAACCATAAGGATATGGTAGGAATTGATCCCAAAGTCATGTCACATAAGCTCAACATCGACCTTTATCACAAGCTAATCTGCCAGAAAAGGAGGCCAATAACTGTTGAGCGATATATTGCTCTTAGGGAAGAAGTGGAGAAGCTTATGGCTAACAAGTTCATCCAAGAAGCTTACAATCTAACTTTGGGGGCCAATCCTATGCTCATAAAAAAAGAATGGGAAATGGAGAACTTGCATTGATTTTATGGACCTTAATAAGACATGTCCAAAGGATAGCTTCCCCCTACCAAGGATTAATCAACTCATGGATGCAACTGCTAGTCAGTCGCTTCTTAGCTTTATGGACACCTACGTAGGGTACAATTAGATCCCCATGAACCTATAAGATGAGGAACACACCTCATTTATCACTGACTGTGGGCTATATTGTTACAAGGTGATGCCCTTTGGACTAAAGAATGCGGGAGCAACCTACCAGTGGTTAGTCAATATGATGTTCAAGGAACAAATTAGGAAAATAATAGAGGTTTATGTGGATGATATGTTGGTGAAGTCTGAATAGCATGCCAACCATGTCTGTGATTTGGGGGAGATGTTTCAAATTCTGAGGAAGTATCAAATGAAGCTGAATTTACATAAGTGCAAGTTTGGGGTGGCTTAGGAAAAGTTCCTTGGATTCATAGTCAATAATAGGGGAATCAAGGTGAATCTAGACAAGATCAAGGCACTCATTGATATAAGATCCCCTACCAGAATCAAGGAGGTACAGAGCCTTAATGGCCAGGTCTCAACACTCAACAAATTTATCTCCAAAGTGACAGATAAATGCATCCCATTCTTCAATGTGCTAAAGAAGGAAAAAATAGTTTAAGTGGATTGAATAGTGTGAGGCTGCTTTCCAATAACTAAGGTAGTATATGGGCCGAGCTCCTCTTTTATCCAAACCAAGGGAATGTGAGAAGCTTATCGTTTACCTTGGGGTATCCCAGCACACACTTAATGCAACACTGGTACAAGAAAAAGGTAAAGATCAATTCCTAGTCTATTATGTAAGCAAAAGGTTGCTAGATGTTAAAATGAGGTACTCGTCTATAGAGAAACTTGCCTATTGCCTCATGGTAGCATCAAGGAAGCTATGACCTTATTTCCAAGCACATACCATAGAAGTGCTTACATAGTTCCCACTCAGGTAGATCTTGCAAAAGACAAATATCTCAGGTCGTCTACTCAAGTAAGCAATTGAACTGGCCTAGTTTAACATTGAATATAAGCCCAGGCCAGCAATCAAGGGGCAAGTCTTAGCAGATTTTATTACAGAGTATACAGTGCTTGTAGAATAGGAAATAGGGGCCTCAAAAGCCTAATATTGGGAATCATATGTCCATGGGTCATCAAGCAAGCAAAAGGCTGGGGTAGGAGTGCTTCTAATCAGCCCAAAGGGACACAAAATCCTCTACGCACTATGATTTGATTTTTAGGCCACAAATAATGAAGCTGAATATGAAGCATTTTTAGAAGGACTTCATCTAGCAAGAGAGATGCAAGCTAAAAACCTAACGATATACAGTGATTTCCAGCTCATAATCTTTCATCTACAGGGTAATACCAGACAAGAGGGTTGAAGATGGCCATCTACCTTTAAAAAGTTCAGGAACTACTTAGTTCTTTCTAGCAATATGAGATTAATCAGATCCCGCAAGCTCAGAACACGTATGTAGATGCATTAACCTGCTTAGCCATGACTAGAGATGCAGATTTCTTAAGAGCAATCCCAGTAGAGTTCCTCCTGTCACTAAGCACGGAGTAGAAAGACATTATAATGTCAATTGTCATGGCATAGGACTCATGGATAGGTCCAATCTTGGATTACCTATAGGATGGTGAATTGCCAGAAGACAAGATAAAAGCATGTTGATTGTGAGCTCGAATAGCCAGATATTGCATCTACGATGACATGGTGTATAAAAAGGGATTTTCAACCCCACTTCTAAGATGTATAGATAGTCATGACTACAACACCATCCTGAAGGATATTCATGCTAGCCATTAAAGGGATCATGTTGGAGGGCTATCTTTAGCTCAAAAAGCATTCTGGCAGGGATTTTATTGGCCTACAATGAAACAAGACGCCATTAACATCATCAGGAAGTGCAATAAGTGTCAGAAGTTCACCAAGGTCCCACAAGCTCTACCAGTCTACTTGTAATAGATGGTCTATCTGTCACCCTTTGCAATCTGGGGCATGAACCTAATTGGACCACTCCCAATAGGCAGCGGGAAGTGTAAACATGTAGTGGTAGCTGTCGATCATTTCACCAAGTGGGTAGAGGCAAAAGAACTGGTGGAAATCTCTTCCTCCAAAATTGAAAAGATCATATAGGCTAATATCATTTGCAAGTTTGGGGTCCCTTAACAGATCATGACTAATAACGAGACCCAATTTAATAGCGAGCAATTCATCAAGTTCTGTAATGATCTCAAGATTGTGAAGAGTTTCTCAAGTATAGATCATCCCTAAGCTAATGGACAAGTCGAGGCTATTAATAAGATTATCAAGCATATCCTAAAGATAAGGTTAGAGGCTAGGAAGGGAACATGGGTAAATGAGTTGTAGAAGGTGTTTTGGGCTTATAGAACCATAACTTGAAGCACCACAAGAGAAACTCCCTTCTCAATGGTGTATGGATTTGAGGCCATGATCCTAACTAAACTCGAGGTAACTTCATAACAAATAGCTACTTTCAATCTAGAGGATAACAATTAGCTGCTCATTGTAAACCTTGACCTTATAGAAGAAATAAGAGAAATAACTCACCTCAGAGTTGTAACCTATCAGTAACTAATCGTGAGATACTACAATTGGAAGATCTGAGTTTGGTAATACAAAATCGGTGATCTCATCCTATGCCTCATCCTCTTAGAGCTCGCAAGGCTAGTGACGAGATGCTAGGTCTAAACTGGGAGGGCCCATACATAATCAAGGAAAATTTGGGAAACAGAGCTTATCACTTAACAAGCATGAATGAAGTTGAAGTCCCACAAGCTTGGAACATTGAACATCTCCACCCATAGTATCAATAAACATGAGTTTGCTTATCTAATCCCCTAATATAGTTTTTAAATTTTTTTATGACTGTTTACTAATTTCTAAATAAACTTTTAATAGAGCTCTAATTAGGAAGTGAGCTATCACCCTTCTAATCTGGAAGGGGCACTTGACATACTTACAAAGACTTGGCACCACATTCATGCGACCTACTACTTGGTATCGCATTTGTGTGGCCTAATACTTGGCATCACATTTGTGTGACCTACTACTTGGCACTACAGTCATGTGACCTACTACTCGATACTGCATTCATGCGACTTACTACTTGGCACTGCATTCATGTGGCCTACTACTTGGCATTTCATGCGACCTAATAAGTTACACGATTGCTATGGCATAACCTACCTGAGCACTCGACTCGTGCTAGTCAAGGCACAGCTCTTATACGACCTATTGAGCATTCAAATTGACATATTTACAAAGTTAAAGTTTGCGAATTAAGAAGCATTAATGTGATCAATTGGGCATTTAACCTGGCTAATATTTGTAGGAGTCTATTTATGTCAACCTACATGTTATCTTCTACGATATACAGAACATCCAACATGACACACTTGGAAAAGCAAGGAAATATGAAAAATTCATTAAAAACCTCATTCAACAAGGTGAATGTACATATGATGGTTCAAAAATATAGATCAAAATAAACCTATAACTATCATGTCCTAAGAAGAAGGCTGGCATTGGAAGTTGAACCCCAGTAAGCTAGAGGATCTACATATGAGACAAGCAAGTTGCCTATCATTTGGTTTTTAGCCAAGCTACTTTCAAGCTCCTTCATGTCCTCCCAAGATAAGAGCTCGTCCTTCAGCTTCATTGCCCCTAGTGCATTATGAGAAACCAAATGGTTTAGTCACTTTACAAAGAAACGAAAGAATCAAGGTGAAGGAACTAAAAACTCACCAGCATTACTGCAAGGGAATAATCTAAGATCTATACAAAACTTCCCAAGATCCTCAGAAAGGAATTGCCCATGGGAACTTCCTATGTAGTAAGCCATACACACATCATAGCATCGCATCAAAGACCTAGACCATTAAAAACATAAGGGGGCTCGACTAATGGGCTTATTAGGTCATTCTAAGAAATAGGAAAAAGGATTTTTTTACACCTTATATGACTCACTTGTCTTCACTGATAGATGTAAAAACTGATCAACTGCCCTTGACTTGACGGTCTAGCGAACAACAAGGTTTTATCACTACCACAATGACAGCTATGGGAAATGCATGCATTGAATGTAGTAATGATGGCATGAGCTGGCGTAGATGAAATGATGGGACAAAAGTCCAAATGATAGCATAGCAAATCGTAACTGCTAACTTTTACTAGCAAACTATAGCTCCCAGTCCCTAGATCGCACTAAGAGTCAGAGGGCTAATGTTGTAGGTATTTTTTGGAATCAAACAAATGGGTAGATAAAAGCCCAATGGACAGACTTAACTAATAAGGGCCCAGCTTATCCAGGATTAAGGCCCCTGGACCAAGACATTAGTTTGCCAAATGTGAGCTCAGGTCACTGGTCAACATAGGTAAAAGTAGCCATCTCAAGTCGTTGAGAACAAGGTTCAGCTCATAGATCGAAACACACATCCACAACCATCAATCCAAGGAAATTCGTTCAACTTCCTATTTTTATGGGAACCCGTTATTATCTATTATGTAATCCTAATCAAGTTATAATACTTATCTATTATAGATTTACATTCAAATTGTAACCCCCTAACCATTATAAAAGGGGATGAAATCATTGTACATGACATAATCAATCATCAGATACAAAACACTCAGCAAAGAGTAATAAAAGCCATAGACGTAGGGGTCAAACTGATTTTAGCCAAACCATCTTAAAAACTTCTGGTGTCTCCCTATTCTTCCTCTTTATTTCTCTCTTTTTACATTTAATCTGTAGTTTGGGGTTCTGGATTTGGGTTGATCGGATTGAACCATCAACAAAGATGTAATGAGTCTTTCTTTGAGACGGGTGAAAATGTCTTTTTGTAATCAATGCCCTCTTTTTGAGTGTATCCTTTAGCAATGAGTCTAGCTTTATATCATTCAATATTGCCATTCGAGTCACGCTTAGTCTTGAAAACCCATTTACACCCAACTCATTTGGAACCTTCTAGCAATTCAATGATATCCTAAACATCATTTTCATACATGAATTTTAACTCTTCTTTCATGGCATTAATCCACTTCTTTGACTTATCACTTGCTATGGCTTGTGAAAATGAAACTGGATCTTTATTAATTCCAATATCAAGATTTAATTCTTTCAAATAAGTCTCATAATTGCTTGGAATAACTAATTTCCTTATTCTTTGAGATCTTCCTAAAGGTATTTCTTGTAACTCATTTGCATCAAATCTTTGTGAGTTAGTCTCTTCAAGAGGTGTTTCATCATTCAAATGTTATTATGATGTTCTTCAACAACTAGAACAACTTTTGGAACAACAATGGATGAAGGAATATTTACCTTGACTTCCTTTTTGTCCATATTTTGTTGTTCCTTACTTCCACTGACTTCAACATTTTTAAGGAATTTCGCATTAGCAATTTCTACTATTCTTCGACTATGGTTAGGATAATAAAACATGTACCTTTTAGATTTCCCTAGGTAACTAATAAAGTAATCACTAACTATTCAAGAATCTAACTTTCTTTCATGTGGATTACAAACTCTTGCTTTTGTTGGATAACCTCAAACATGCAGGTGTCTTAAACTGGGTTTCCTATTTGTCCACAACTCAAAAGGCATTTTTGGAACTACCTTACTAGGAATCCTATTTAGCAAGTACACTGCTGGTTTTAATGCCTACATCCACAACAATTTGGATAATGATGAATTACTTATCATACTTCTAACCATATCCATTAATGTGCGATTACGCCTTTCTACCACACCATTTTGTTTAGGTGTGTATAGCATAATATTCTGTGCACATATGCCATGTCTTTTGAGAAGTTTTGCAAATGGACCTAGACATTGTCCTGTTTCATCATATTTCCTATAGTATTCACCCCTCTATTAGACCTTACAATTTTCACTTTCTTGTTTAATTGCCTTTTAACCCCATTAATGTATACTTCAAAAGCATTTACTACCTAAGATTTTTCTTTAAGCAAATGAACATATCCATAATGTGAAAAATCATTGATAAAGGTGATAAAATACTTTTCTCCACCAAAAGATGGAGTATCAAAAGGTCCACAC
>JANHAO010014751.1:0-15174 GCA_026873985.1 Saraca asoca
TGAATGCAATATAAGATGAATGTACAACCTTTATATCCAATTCACAGAATGTATAGTCCAGGATGTAATAGGGCTCAATCAAATTGGCCTAGGGCACCCATCCAAACTAACAGATTAGATATTTAAATTTTTTATATACAATTTGTTATAATAAACTTAATTGGATGGTGTGTAGTGGTAAAATACAAAGAAAAAAAAGGATGAATTTGTTTTGTCCCAAACTGTTTGGCATAGATCACTTGCCAAAAGTGTTGGACAACTTCCTTATTCTTTTTGAATTGGTGATTTGTTGTGTTAGAAACTTGAATATGTGCAATGAAGGCTCAAGTTTTAGTTGAACCATGAGCCCCAAACTGAAATAAAATATTAATCTAGTATGATGATTCTAGTTAACTAAAGTAAGTAAGTGCATATTTAATAAAGGCAAGTAACTAGTTTGATAAATTGACTATTGGACCAGCATATGTGTATATTTCAAATTTTAGAGTTTTGCTATTAATTGTTTGAGTTTAGGTAAGGGTGTATGATACCTCAAAGAAAATTGAGGCTAAACTATCAAATGCATGACTGGTTATGCCGTGAAAACCTCGTTAACCAAAAAGAGAGTGCTTGAAATTATTGTTCGTAAATACATGTATTCGACTCCTAAATTGCTAGAGGCTAAGAGCCTTTATTTAGATATGAAAGCAGTTAATAAGCCATGAGTAGTATTTTCAAGTAATATTTGAAGTGTGCGGTATGTGTGGTCATGTCAGCTTTGAAGGAAACTGCTTTAAGATTGAGTATTTGTCTTTTGATTGAAACTATCTCTTTGTTTGATATAGATTGAAAGTGAAAAGGGTCCTTGAAAATATTATTCAAGTAACTTCAATGTGTACATTGAAATGACATAGTATGGCCATTAATATGATGGAGGGATAAAGGGAGGTTAATATGATCGAGAGATAAGGTGCTATAGGGAAAAAAACAAGATCAAGAATTTACTTGAAGAATCCCCCATTGGATCTAAATTGAACAGAAAGAGATTGATATGTGTGTGTATATCTTGCTTTTGAACAATTGAATGGATTAAGATTGATATGTGTGAACTTGTAGCCTTTGAATCACGGTATGAATGAAAATGATATGTGAGTTATTATTGTCTTTAAGTGGGGATAGGTTAAGGCCAATATACAAATTTTTATTATCCTTGAAAGTTTATATGAATTTCTTAGTATGGGCTTTTCTTTTATGTTCTTGAACTTGATTAGTAGGAGTTGAGTATGATAGCACCTATAAATCATTAGGAACTTTGGTTATAGACTAGATGAATTGATTTAATATTAAAACATGTTTATGAATGCAAAAGTTACAAGTTACTAGTTCATTGATTATTAGTCATCTATGTGCAAAAATAAATTATTCATTCATTAGGTTTGATTGAAACTCATTCTTTTTTTTTTTAAATAAAAGAGATAAGATTGCCCCTAAAATTCCAACTCACCCCTCAAAAGGATTCAAGCATCCTACTTGATGATAAGTAGAGATTGAAGGCAAACTATTTTGGAGTGATATTTTGGCAATTAGATTTTGCTTGCATATATGCACATGTCTTATCTTGTCTAGTTTATATAGGTTTGGTTATAGTCAATTTTGAGATATGTCGGTATGAGGATACTTGTGAAAATATCTAAAAGAACTTATATAGGTTACTTTGAAATGTGTGTGACCCTGGAATGTTATGAAAAGAAAGTAAACTTTGTTGGATTCTCCTTGTAGAAAGATATTTTGAATATATATACATAAGCAGGGACGGACCCATGTGGGGCCCAATAGGGGCTCAAGCCCCCACTTAATTTTTTTTTCAAATAAATAAGGCTACTTCAACATGGTGGAAGGCTGAAGATTTTCTTGCATTGCTGAAGTCAAAGTCTAGAGATACAGACAGTGGCATAAAACTGAAGTCAAAGTTTGCACTACTGAAGTTGTTAGCCCGCCACTATACATAAGTATGTTTTATTGAAATCTTGTATTGCCATTACCTTTAAATTTTTAGAATCTTCAAAATTAAAAAAAAAATGTAATTATACTTCTATGTAAGATGGGTAGAAAGTTAGGTAAAAAATCTTTGTACATTGTGAGGCTTGTGAGTGTGTTTCCTCACCCTAGTCATGCTCCTAAATTGGAGCGTGATAATACCTTAGAATTCTAACGAACTTGACGGTGTCCATGGATTGAACCTCAAGTCCTAATGTTAAAATTGAAGATATAACACACATAATACCCATTTAATTTCAGTCAGACATTTGTAATTGGTTTAGTACTATCATGGCCATGTGCTTATCTATTCTTCATAAAAATTTACAAGGGAGATCCTAATTCTCTTGTTGAAGTGACACCACTACTATATTTATAAATGTAGAGTTTCATTTATGTCTCAGTTGCTTTGAACATTTAATAAATAACTCCACTAAGTGTCTAAAAGTTACACAACTATTTGTATAAATGAATAACACTAATTAATTTTAAACATGTGGAATGGGTTTGCTAGCACTAACAGTCACATCAATAACTTGTTATCAGCCATTGGACTTGAAAATTAGAGGTTATGGGTTCCTACTACTGGTGTCTAATATCAAGGGTTTTAAACCCATTCCCCGAAAGAAAAGTTTTTCATCATCAACACTTTGATAAGCCTTTTAGTAATATGGATCCACCAACTTTATACTGGTTGTTAATATAGTCTTGTGATTATACTATCATAAATCAAGTATCAAATTTTTTTATCAAACTAATAGGTTTAAATTTTACCATGGTAAAATTTTAAGTATTCCTCTAGACACATATTCGTTTCAATAATATAGTGCAAAGAGATGGCTGACCTTGGTTATGACTACAACTCTTTCTCATTTATAGTCCTAGCCATTTTCCTCTTTGACTATTTCTCATAAATTTTCAAACTCAATTTTTAAAAAGAAATGAGTTTTACACATCTATTATTAAAGCTCTTGAAATGGCTCCTCTATTGTGGATAATTGTGTATCTAGATGTCATTAACACTAGTCAGTTACCTAACTAGAATTTATATTTCCATCTTGTAAAATCAAAATTATACAATTCTAATCTTATGAATATTTAACATTCATGAAACAATTTCTTTAATTATCATTATTTAGATCACTTATGTTCCTTCATAAATTTTCAAACAACAGAAGCACTTATATACACATAATGAGTACAAATACAATTATCAGTGACCTCAACTTGATCAATTTAAAAAACTAATCAAACAAGAAATTTAACATTTTGTGAAATAATTATGAGGGAGATTCCTATCTTTTTACTCTCTAAGGGATAAACTTGTGAAAAGCCTTACTAATTTTAACAAACTAGTTTTCAATAATTTTATAATTAGTTTATAAAATTGAATAATTTCTCAAATAATGAGACAACTACATGGATAACCCCCACTATTTCTTTACACTTTTTATACTTAAGATAACATTTACTTTACCAAAATCATATTTTAAAGGTAAGATATTTCTTAACATCACTCACATAAATTTGTTCCTAACAAGTATGCATATACTTCACATATAAACATAATTAATTTCATAATAATTAGTTATGCATAGAATAAATATTATTTGTATGCTCAAAACCATGGGACATCATTATAAATGAAATAACAAGTCTTTCAAACATGAATAATTATGTCTCTTGAACCTCAACTATCATGTCTCTTGCACACAAATCACCATTTCTTTCAATCTTAAACCATCATGTCTCTTATACATGAGCCATCATGACTATTAACTATAAACCATCACATCTCTTAGTCATGAACTATCCCATTGAGCATGAATCATCATATATCTTGATTATGAACTATCATATCTTTTGCATATAAACCATCATGCCTACTGAGCATGAACTATCATGTCTTTTGATCATAAGCCATCATGTCTATTATACGCGAATTAACACATCTCTTAAATGTGAACCAATATATCTTTTGGATATAAACCATTATATCTCTTAGATATAAACTAATACATCTTTTGGATATAAACTAACATGTGTTTTTAATATAAATAAACATATCTTTTATCTTGTATCACTTATACTAGTTAGTATAATCAATACCCACATCATATAAAAATCGTCTTCTAACAACTAGAAACAATGAGATGAAATTTGAAAAAATAATAATTAAATGAAGTAAAAAAAATGATGAAATAACATTATATCAATAACCATGAAAATTTCAAGTCATCCCTTCTTACATAAATATAGAAGATTTCATTCATTGATCACAAAAAAATATTAAGATAATAATCACTTATCTTGTATGGTAGTTACCAACATTGAGAGATTCAATGCCCATTTTTCACTTGTATGGAGGCATTCACTAGGATGAAGGGTTGTTTTATAGGAGTCAAACTTTTGGAACTAACCTTTATAAATTTCTAATGAAAATTTTGTACTTGTTATATTTCTTTGCAAATAAACAGGATACCACCAAATCCTATATCAAAGAAGTTGAAGATGGTAACCTTGACTTACAAGCCATGTTTACAAAAAATTGTCTTAAGATTGTTGGAAAATTATCATTAGAAAAATACGGTGAACCATTAAAATTATGACACCAGGCAATAACTTCAAGTATTTTCAAGAATTTTCTGAATTATAAGAATCTGAAGCTATATAGTATTAATGAAATCTTTTTATAACCTATCACATTAATGAATTAATCCCATGTGGTTGTAGAACCATCCATTAAGTTTTGTGAGATGTCATGTACGCTCATTGATAAGAGCGTACAAATATCATTAGTCAATCCTTCTCTTCCTACTTATTTAAAATGAATGAAATTATTGATACTTGTCACATAACATCATGGAGGAACTGAAAACAAGTTCAAGTATTCTAAATGGGAAAATCACATCCAACAATGTGTTTAAAAACTTTTGGCATGCAAATTATGTAATTAGGTAGCCACAATGGGTGGCTTTTCATTTTGTTTTCCTCCACTGGTTATTGTTCACTAAGTCAAACACACATTATAATTTAATGTAATTTTTGATATTCATATGCATCAAAGTTAGTTTCCAAGTAAAAGTATTTGAAAACTAAACCACAAAATAGTATTCAAAAAATTTGATATATAAACATCAATTAAAAGAAATCTTATCGAATGCTTACAACAATCGAATTCAAGGAGAAACCATATTTTTCTACAATTCTAACAATCACTTTAAGAAAAAAAGGCACATGGTATATAATATTCATGAATCGAAATGTTTAAGCTCCATCTTCTTCTTGTTCCTGGAATTCTTTTAGAATTAAAACATGAAGACTTCATCTTCATTTCATTAGACATAAATATAAAACAACCATAGAAGCCTTTAGATTGTTATAAAAAATATGGAGATGAAGTGACAAGAAAATAGTAATAAGTAAGATGGAAGAAGGAAGAAATAGTTTTAAGGTGTGTATTATACTTTCTTAAAGATTTTTATGCCCCTAAGATATAACAAAACTCAAAACTCTCCAATTTGAAGTAGTGAAAATAGTTTAGTAAAAATCTTTATATTTATAATTATTGAATAGACACGACTTCTTATGAAATAATTATTGCAAACAATTATGTCTTTTCAAAATATTTTGAAACAATAATAAGAAGAAATTATCTGTTCAGCAATTTAAATCCAAGAGTTAATCTTTGGCTTTTAATGTGTACAAGATTATTAGGGAAAGCCTACATGTAAACCCACTTAGAGTTTTCATTTATATATATATATATATATATATATTAAAATCAATTTTTTCTAGATAGTATAAGATTTGAAAAATCACCAACATTCATACTACCAACAATTTCTTTCCTTAGCCAAAAAAAAAAAAGAATAATAGTATCATATCTATCATGTTAGTATTTTCCTATATAGACTACCATAATTTAATTAATCATATGTTATTTAATTAAATGAATGTCATAACAACTAATTATATTAAGTTAATTAATCAAGAGATTAAACTATTGGATCTATAATGACACTTAAACCATTAAAGGAATTTAGTGGTGTAAGTCTTGTAACTAGACTAATGATGATGAGTCAATTGGCAGTAAGATAATAGCAAGACAAATCCTTTTTTATACCCTAGTAGAGCTGTAGTTGTCCCATTGAGACTTTAGTTTTAGTTTCTCTCAATTTTCTCTATTAAGGTTATAAGAAGTGAACATGCTAACGGATTTATTTTTTTTTTCCATTTTCTCCATTTTAATTAGTCGTTTTAATTTATCCAATTTTTTTCCAACATTGGTATCAAAGCCATTTTTTACTTTCATGTTACAAAGTTCAAATTTGTACAAATTTATTTTTGGGATTTTATGTAATTCATAATTTGTGAAGTAAAATTATTTTAGATCTAGGAACATGAGATTTATTTATATTTTTTTGTCTTAATATATTTATGAATTCGTTACAATTTTCTTATGGCTTCTTGAGGTGAAATCATGAATTAATATAACTTGAATTTTTTTGAAAAATTCAATTCATAAATTCTAGAGATTTAAATAAAATTTTTTAAATTAATTTGTGATTTCATTTTAAGAATTTGTAATGTAGATAAGGCACAAATCAATTTGAATACATACTATTGAAAAGATGAGTTTTTGAAATTTTGTATACCCATTTGGGCATAAAGTTTCTTTTTCAAAATTCAATTCAATTATTAGATATTTATTCAAATTGATTAAGGTTTAATTGATAGAATTATGAGATACATAAAAGCACTCAATCAATTTTACAAAACCTGAATTGTTATAGCATTAATTTTTTAAATTCTTGAACCAAATTTTTATTAGAAACTTGAGTTAGTTTTAATTTTTTCAATTACACAAATAAGTGATAATTTTCTAAATTTGGTAGAGGGTTTTGATTGAAAATGATTGGGGCAAAGAAACCCACACACACAAAAAATAAAAATTGTTCAAAACATGGTTGAATTGAAGGAGTTTGCAAACTGGATTAGGTCTGATAACATAGTTAGCCACTCAAGTAGTGTGTGGGGCCATGCACCATCATAGAAGTGGTTGATAGTGATAAAAATTATACCACCAAGCTATACTATCTAAGCTCTAGTTATAGTATTTTTTTTTCAGATTTTTCTAAAAATAAAATATTTTATTTATTTTTTTACCTAATATATTTGAATGATTATTTGATGTTATTTGGATCTAAAAATTTTGTTATGTGTTTGTTACATATTAAAATACTATCTATAATTTTTCTAGAATTTTTTCAAAAAAAAAATATTTTATATGATTATTGTCCTATTTATTTGAGCTTTAATTTCATTTTTTTGACATAAAATTTATTGTATCATTATTACATATTATACTATTGTATGTAATTTTTGTGGACTGATTTGATGGTTTTTACATATTTGAATATTTTTGAATTGTTGTGTGTAATTTATAAAATCATGTAAAAATCAATTTTGCTCATATTATGTCATAAAATTTTGTGTAATTGTATACTTATCTATCATAGAACCAGTTGCATAAAATTTTGTTGAAATTAAATTTTGAAATTGTATTTAGGAGAGTGCTATGTTAATAATATATATATATACCCTATGATGTAATATTATTAAGCTATGTTAGTAATATATATGCCCTACGATGTAATATTATTAACATAATTTATTAGTGATAATGTGAGTGTTAAGATTGCTTGTTATGCTCTTAAAATTTTAAATATCCTATCAATGCTTCAGGAATGTAGCATTCAATCCTTGTGTTATATTATGAAGCCTTAAATGCCCTATTGGTGTTAGGTTTTATAATGTAAGACTATTTGAAATTGCATAGTTATTGAGGAAATATTATAGCATGATGCCATATTGAACATGCAATTTTGAAAATTTATAATAAATTTTATAAATTGTCATTTCCTCAATCTTTTATTGCCTATGCAATTTATTATTATGAAATGGTAGATGGGACTAATTATGAGGACTAGACTGAATAGAAGATATCTAGGCTGAATTGTTGATATTGTATCTGACAATCATCAAATTTCATATTTGGCATAGAGAAAGAGAAAGAGAACCAAAGATAGATAATGATTCTACTATTGTGTAAAGGCTCTTTGTGAAAAGGAGACACATTTTAATATAGTATACTTGATGGTTGTGGTGTACACTAAGGATAAAACCATCATAAAAGGCATTGCTGACTCTCCAAATGTCAAAGTAATTACAGGCTTTGTAACTGATAAGTTTGTAAAGTTCAACAAAGCTGAAAATGATATTACCTCTCATTACTGAATAAAACTATTTAGGATGGTATTAATGGAATTAGCGAGCATATCATGAAATCAATATACTATTATAATCGCTCATGGGTATGAAAGTAGACTTAGAAAATAGTCATTCGATTTATCATGTTTTAGAATCTCTTGTGATTCAAATTGATGTCCTTAAGGCATCAAGTCGCACCTAATAGGGTGATTAGACATTCAGTAAAATGACCTCTATAGTTAATCAAGTGGAAGATAACATGAAGAATTGATAGATATATGTACTCACTTTATTTCATAAGAATCAGATGCTAAACGTGGAAATTAGTCACCTCAAAAGAACCTACTTTTTAGAGGTAAGAAAGATGATATGAATGCATAAAACTATAGATCAAGAAGTTTTCACTAACTTTAGTGTGTTTATAGTCTAATGTTGTAGACGTTTTGTTAAACAATTGGTGATCAGACATTAGTATAATCTTTTATTACAAATTCATTATAGATATTAAGAAACTAAATGGGTTAAAATTGATATGAGATCTTTAATGTCAAGGCATAGACATCTAGGTGATATCTTACAAAAGAATTGAATGATTGATAAAAGATGAAATTCTTCAAGACCTGGACTTAGCTGTTTTGGCAAGTGTATTGATTGCATTAAGGGAGAAATTTCTTGTTAGAGCTAGAAAAGGAAAAGGACCAGAAGGTTTAATGTATTGAAGTTGATTCACAATAATATAAATGGATTGATTACGTTGAGTGCTATGAGTGGATGCTAATATTTCATCTTCATTGATGATTGTTCAAGTTTTTGTTAGATGGAAATTCCATTGAAAATTCAAAATCTTTATATTATTTTGGGTTATTTAAAGTTAAGATTGAACTCAAAATGATAGGAAAATTAAGTGCGCCAATTCTGATAAAGGTGGTGAGTGCTATGGATATACAATAAATTGATGGAAATTTTGATTCTTTTATATGATATATCCAAGATTATGAATTTTAAGACTAGCAAACTTATGCTTGGAAAGCCTGAACAAGATTGGATTGTAAGAAGGTGAAATTACATGCTCATAGACATGATTGGATACATGTTGGAGCATTTAATTTTACAAGACTTTTTATATGGTGATACTTTAAAGATTGCAATGTATATTCTAAATCATGTCCCTAGTAAATTTGTACCTAAAACCTTGTATGATTTGCTATATAAGAAAAGCCTAATCTTAGGCATTTTCATGTCTGGGGTTGCAAGACTAAAATGAAGCTATATGGTCCATTTATTAAATAACTTGATCTAAAAATTGTTAATAATCACTTTATTGGATTGTTGTAATCGCTACAAAAGTAGCAGATTCTATTATTCCATCTACACCACCAAGGTAATAGAAGTAGCTCATTTTGTTTATTTAAAGGGTTGGTTGGACAATAAGAGTGAAAGATCATATAACATCTCTTTTAGAGAGATATAACTTATTATTCCACTAGCACCATAATTGGTTGAAAATAAACCAAATTGATTCAGAAGATGATCTAGTATAACATATTTTAAAACCAATGGTGGAAATTGAAAGAGCTTAATACTTCACCAATAGTAGAATAGAACCAAATCTTGTAAATAAAGCACCCTTGAGAAAACTCTATATAGTTCGTAGATTATAAATTACTAATAACTATGTGGTATACCTACAAGTGCAAGAATTTGATATCAATGATAGTAATGATCTCACTAATTTTTTCAAGAAGCCACTTCAAGTCTTAATTCTTTTGAATGGATGAAAGCTATAAATGATGGATTGCTTTGATGCTCAATAATGATGTGTAAGATTTTATAGAGTTAACTATTGGTTGCCAGTTTATTGGATGCAAAAGGGTCTTTAAGACCAAAAGATACTTAAAGGGTGATTGAGAGGTATAAAACCATATTAGTGGCAAAAGGCCATATTTAGAAAGAATGCTTTGATTATAGAATATTTTCTTATTTGTTTTAATTGAAGACTTGTTTTGAGTTGTTATGACATTGGTAGCTTATTTTGATCTAGAGCTTCACCAAATGCATGATGGCCTTCTTGAATGGTAATTAGCTAGAAACTATTTTTGTGAACTATCTAGATGATTTTCAAGAGAAGAGTAAAGAATACTTAGTATGTAAATTGAAAGGATTCATAAATATGATTTAAATAAAATGTCTAGACAATGGTATCTCAAAGTTATTGAGATTATTATTTTTCTTAGGTTCAAAGAGAATTATGCAGATTATGTGACTATTTTAAGTTAGGTATGAGCATATTTGTGATTCTAGTATTATGTAAATAATACTCTCCTTGAAAACAATGTTAAGAGCCCTATGATTGAGACAAAGAAAATATTGTATACATACGAAGGATCTTAGTAATGTCTTTTTTCATTCTGGGAATATGGATCCATTGTGACAGATTTTAGGGTCTTCTTAGCATGTCTAAAAGATTGTATGTTGAAAAGGTGCTCAAAAGGTTCAATATGTTTTATATGTTCTCCAAGTATTACACCCTTTTAGAAGGTTAAGATTCTTTTTAAAGCCTAGTGTCTTTAAAATAATGTAAAGATCAAAGTAGGTTCCATATGCTTCTGTTGTTGGTAGCTTGTTGTATACTCAAATATGTATACATCTTAATACTGAAATTGGTTTAGTGTACTTGGAAGATACTTAAATAATCTTGGTCAGAAATATTAGACTACTGTAAAGAAAGTTATAAAGTACCCATAAGGTATAAAGAATCTTTGTGCTGACCTATCACAGATATGATAATCTAATTATTGTATGTTACTTTGACTCTAATTTTGTAAATTATCCAGATGACCAGAAGTTAATATCTAGATATATTTTTATATTGATAAGAGGAGTTATAGCATGGAAATTATCAAACAATCAATTATAGCAACCTCTACTATGGAGGCAAAGAGTGTCGTATGCTATGAAGCTAATTTTGAGGCTATTTGGTTAAGGAATATAATAAATAGATTCAAAGTTATAGAGAATTTCTAAGACTTTAACCATATGTTGTGACATTGCTACCATAGTGAACTTCTCTCAAAATAATAATGAAAGTACTACTCGTATAAGTATTTTGATACTAAGTTGCAAGAGAGAGAAGATATATAAGTATTATACATGTGTTATGGATCATATACTTGCAAATCCACTAGCCAAAGTCTTAGGTGTAAAGATTGTTTTCAAACAATTGACTAGAATGAATTTGGCCAAGCATTTCAATGTTCAGGGCAAATGGGAGTTTCATGTTTCTAATTGAAACATTGTTATCTCAAGATTAATTAAATGTTAATGATATTGTCATATATTTCATATATACATACATATATATATATATATACATATATGACATTACCAATTGTGTTCATTTGTTTTAAGGCATAAATAGAGACATTTAAGCCCTGTCTCATTATTATGTTGAAATTTATTCTTGTTTTCACATTTTGGGCAAATGCATGGACTATTTCATAAAGATGTGTATATAATCACATTTTGATGTGTAAGTCTGGTTTTTCACACATTCCACATTATGTTTTAGTCGTTGGAATATAAGTATTCAAGACATGTATAACATTAGCATCCTTATTGGATATGATGATTTGCATTATTGGGTGCTTATGTTTGACTTATGATTGTAATGGTGTCATGGTTATTGTTATTGTTATTGATATTCATTGTTGTACTCACATATTGTAATCTAATTTGTCGTTTGTTAAACTATATTATCCAAGTAGAAGATTATTAGAATTTTCTTATGTGGACTATCATATTTTAATTAATTATATATTATTGAATTAAATAAATGTTATGATAACTAATTATATTAGGTCAATTAATTAAGATATCAAACTATTGAACTTATAATGACACCTAGACCTTTAGTGAAATTTAATGATGTGAACCTTATAACTAGACTAATGATGATAGCTTAATTGGCCTAATAGGGTATCAATAAGATAAGTCCTTACTTATATCCTATTTGAATTGTAGTTATCCCATTGAGATTTTAGTTTTAATTCCTCTCCCTTTTTTTTATTAGGATTATAAGGAATAAACTCGTTAAAACAACTTTTATTATAATGGATTCTCAAAAAATATCAAGTATAATTTTATTATTATTCAATTTAATTTATTTATATAGATATGATATTTTATAATATGATACGATAGATCATATTAATTGACTATTTTAAATTACCCAATTTTTTCCAACGCATCATACTCACATGTCTTATATCTCACTTTCACTCATATATTTTCATGCGAAGAAGTTGGGCCTAGTGAGGGGGAAAATATCATCCCTTGGCTATTTTCCGATGATGTACATCTTGGTATGTGATACAGACTACCGTAACTAAAAAGCATTACATCATGACCAAAAATTATGTTGTCTTTTAAAAGTAAGCAATCTCTGCACATGTTGAGGATTTATTCATAGACGTTAAGCAAAACTTAAGTAATAAACCTTAACAAATATAATCCTTTTGTAAGGCTTATCGGTCCATTCCGCATTCTATATAATAGACACGTACGTACGAAGGATATGTATTTTTAAGATAAAGAAATTGTTACGATGCTATAAAGGCCAGTATTGCGTACATTACATTCCAGGAGGTCATGCCATGCTCTAGATCATATACGCTGCAACACGTGTGTGAAACTAAAGATAAGATTTCTCCATGATATTCACACCATCCTCTTGAATCACCAAAGATTCTTACACGTTGAATACAATTGTTAGGGACTGATAGCTCTTTAGTTGAAATGTATAACATATAATATTAATTTTTGATTAATATGTCAATTTTTTAATAAATTTAAATCATATTTAAATAAAAAATTAAGATATTAAGAATTTTATCACTTATATAATTAAAATCCTACTTATAACATATCTATAAGTAAATATAAATATGTAATTAAAGCATTAGCGTATACTAAATCTCAAAAAATGTGTCACATAAAGAATCACATATCGAGAATGGACTTTCTAAAAATTAGGAAAAAAATAATTCTGTTTTATTAATATAATAAAAATATAAAAGCATACTTTTTTATTGTGACAGAGGTTAAGTCTTGTGTTATGGAGGAGTAGGTATATATATTTAACATTATTTTGAAAGTTATATTGCATCTTATTCGTTGTTTTAAAAGACAAATACTAGTTGAATTGATTTTATAAATTGATTATGGATTTATAGTTTCAGTTTAACTGAATGTATTCTTCTATCGTTTAACTATTTTTTTTAACTATATTAAAAATTGAATCAGAATAACAATTTCCAATTTGCTATTCTTTATGGATTTCAGAAGATTGATCTTATTATCGGTCTTGATGCTCCTATATTTTTCACGTAGCTAACATCCAATTTTTAATTTTGTGATATGCAAATTTTTTTAAATTCATCTTTATAAAATATATTTTTAATTTTATTTTTAAATAATATTAATTTATCTAATTTCATCTCTTGATTAGTATGTCATTTAAATTCTTAACAAAAAATTAATAGAGAAGATCTAAAACCTACACGGCTTAATCAATTAATTAATTATATTTACTCCTTCAGTCAGATTTAGTAATATAATTTTTCATTAGTAAGAAGAATAAAATTCTAGTATAACATGGACTATTTCTTTTATTTTATTACTGATAAAAAATGATATCATTAAGTTTGATTGGAGTGAGAATAAATACATTTAATACATATACACCAAATCTTTCACATTAGTTTTTTGTTGAAATTTTTAAAGATCCACATAAAATTAAATAAATTAATATTACTTAAAAATAAAATTAAAAAAAACTCACAAAAAATGAAATTGATAAGAATTACATGTTAAAAATGAATATGGATGTTTCCTCGTCCCAATATAAAAGAGGAAAACTAGATTGTTCTGCCTGATTCACATGATAATAATATAATAATCTCCTCTAGCTTCAGTAACTGCAGACATAGAGTCACGTAGAAACAAACACTCCTAAATTTATTCTCTACGAACAAGGAAATTTGAGGTCCACGTCAGAAAGTAACTCGAGATTATGATTTTATGATATTATAAATTTAATTAATTAATTAATTAAAGTAGGTACAAATTTAAAATCCGACAACCATATCCAATAATTATTTTCGGAGTGGCAGCACGTCAATTAAGAATGAGCCGCCAACATCATTATTACATTTGTTAATCACTGCCAGCATCAATTAAGGAGTGTAGACTGTACAAATTACATATTAAAAAGTTATATTTTTAAAATACTATTTATGATATATATTATATTTAAATTAAAACAATAAATATTTCCCTTGGTAACGCTTTGTTTGGAGAGAAAGAAAATGAGATAACATTTAAAAGAGAAAATAATACACTCACTAAAAAAAAAAAACTCTTAAAATAACAGCGGTTAAATAGCGATGATTATAGGAATAGTCAGAAAATATATCATCAGGTCAACTTTACCGGCAGTTAAAAGAAACAACTAAAAACTGTATTTTTTAAAAATTTATCTATTAATTTAGCAGTGATTAAATTAACTGTCGTAATATTTTATATAAAAATTTTTAATATAATTTAAAAATGATTTACGTAATTACAGCAATATTTTTTATAAAAATTTCCAACACAATCATTGTTATTTTTTAAATTCCATTTGAATTTAGCAACGGTTGGTTTAACTGTTACTATTTTTTTAGTTCAATTTTAATTTAGCTAAATTTTGATAATATTTTTTAAAAAAATTTCAACTCATTCAATCCTTTTATTTCATTAGTTAATGATACTAATTATCCTTGTAAAATATAAATGCAAACTCATAGTACAAGAAAAATAACATTCATTCAAATATAATAAAAATGA
>JANHAO010014752.1:0-15169 GCA_026873985.1 Saraca asoca
TAAAGTAAAAAACATAATCTTGAACTCCTTTGATTGTTCTTCATCAATCTTGAATCAAAGAATTCCTGAAAATGAATAAAACATTATGAAAATGAGTGTTAGTTCAAGAAATTATAATATTGTCTTTTCAGTTGTTTTTCAACATCCAAAATTAATAAAAAGTCATTTGGGGTTAACAATCTTTTTAAGGTTAACACAATACTACTTCTGAAGTGTGAGAAAAGATAGGCTGAGAGGAAGAGGGGATGGAGAGGCGGCGAATTTAATGTGGTTCGGCTAAATCCAGGTAGCACCAGACCCTACGTCCGTGATGGAGATATATTAAGAAATGACTTTGGAAGAGTTTTTGCTTACAGAGTTTTTCATCCTCCCCTCTTCTAACAAGGCAATCCTTTTTATTGAGGAAGGAGGAGGTACATTCATTACCTACAAGCTATAGTTATGTTACATAAGGATATAAATGGAAAAGACAGTAAAGAGGCTATGATTTGGCTACTGCATAATGTAGGCAGCGGGACGGCCCTCTAGGTCAGCTGTAGACTTGTCTGGCTGCATCCGTTGCTTGGTGCCACTATGCCAAGCGAGGTGCTGGGCATCCCGAGTGGCAATCCCTAGCTCGGGGGAGTCATAGGAATCGTTGTAGTGAGCCTGATGCTACCGTAGCGAGATGGCGGGCTTGAGCAAGAAAGTTGGCTTGTCTGTGAGCCAGTCTCGTGATCACCTCGCTGGGTCGTAGGGTCACGAGTGAGTTACTCCGAGGGATGTATCAGAATGACCTTGCTACATCGCTGCCTCGCTGAGTGAGGCCTGCTTCATGGGAGGATGTTTGGATTACTTCACTATGACGCTTTCTGACAAAAGGTGGAACGAAGTTTGTTGGGTGCCTTTAGTGAAGCGGGGGGCTTGGCCTTTGCCATGCTCGGGGGATCATTCTCTCGAGGCCACTTTTGCATATAATAGGACTGAATGGATTTACACAAATAACAGCTAGTCTCGACAACAATCAAAAAGTTCAAGAGCTACAAAATAACATAGAGGATGAACCTAATCAAGTATCTCAATGGGTTAAGATAAGTAATCAATCCTAAAGTACACTTGTACTTTGGAGATCTAGTAGTAATCAAGCTCGCTCAAAATACACTTGTGCGTTGGAGATCTAGTAAGGAACATTGTGAACTTGAAAGAAGTGGTTTTCTCCTCACACAAGAGAATGACAACGAACCTATTAGTTACTAGGAAGCAATATCAAATATTGATTATTTGAAGTGGCAAGAAGCCATGAAATCTGAAATGAATTTAATGCATGAAAATCAAGTATAGGACTTGGTCAGTGTACCCAAAGGAATAAAACCCATTGAGTGTAAGTAGGTTTTTAAGAGAATAACATTTGCAGATAGCAAAGTACAAACCTAAAAAGCTAGGTTGTGGTAAAAGGTTATAGGCAAGTACAAGGTATTAATAATAAGAAAACCTTTTTGCCAGTTGTCATGATGAAGTCCATTAGGATTTCATTTTCAATAGTTGCATACCATGACTATGAGATTTAACAAATGGATGTCAAAATAGCTTTCCTCAATGGAAACTTGAAAGAGGATGTATATATGATACAAGCAAATGGCTTTATCTCTATGAGTAAACCTCACAAGGTATGCAAGCTACAAGGTCAATATATGGATTGAAACAAGCTTCACAGAGTTAAAACATCCATTTTAATGAAGTAGTAAAATCGTTTAACTTCATCAAGAATGTTGATGAATAGTGTGTGGGTGTGCAGTTGTCTTCCTATACTATACATAGATGACATACTCCTTATAGGAAGCAACATTTCCAAGTTACAATTTGTCAAGTTATGGATGTTCAAGACATTCTTCATGAAGGATTTAGGAGAAACAAGCTTCATTCTAGGTATAAAGATCTATAAGGATGGATCTAAATGGTTGCTTGGCCTTTTCCATTCCACGTACATGGACAAGATGATAAAGAGGTTTAATATGGATGAGTCTAAGAAAATGTTCATACCCATGTCTCACGGTGTTCATTAGTCTAGGAAACAATGTCCTAAGATGGAAGATGAATAGAAATGCATGAATGAGATTCTCTATGCATCATTCATGCATTTGCAATAGGATCAATCATGTATGTCATGCTATGTATGTAGCCAAATATCTCTTATGCATTAAGTGTCACTAATAGATATTAGGCCAATACATGTGAAAAGCATTGAAGTGCAGTCAAGACTATCGTTAAGTACTTGAAAAGGACTAAGGATGTGTTCTTGATATATAGAGAAGACCCTGATTTGAGAATCAAAAGTTTCATAGGTGCAATTTTTTAGTCGATTAGGATGATTACATATCATAGTTAGGTTTTGTATTCACTCTTAATGCAGTTGTGGTTTGTTAAAAAGGTTCCAAGCAAGATGCCACAATAGATTTTACAAATGAAGCTGAGCAAATTGCTGCTTCAGAAGTGGCAAAGGAAGCTATTTAGAGATAAAGAAATTTATCACTGAACTAGGAGTGGTTTCTAACATTGTTAATCTAATAGAAATCTATTGTGATAATAATGGAGCCATAACACAAGTTATGGAATTGAGGTCTCATAAAAAATCTAAACATGTCATGAGGGGATGCCACTTCATCAAGAGATCATAAAATGCAATGAAATAAGAATATAATGGGTTCCTATAGATGATAATCATTTAGAAAGAATATTAGATATAAGGGTGATTGGCTCTAGGTTAAGTGAGAGATTGTTAGTATAGATGCAAATAATTTTAGGTGCACCATGAAGTACATGAAGGTAATGATTGATCAAGAGAGAGTTTATCCTCCTTGATAACAAGGAAAGATATTCAAAAGATTTTTTGACACTTGTGTTATGATCAAAACCATAGGCCTGTATTGAAGACATATAAAATGAGTTTAATATATAATCAATTATCAGTACATAAAAGGAGTTTTATTTATGAAAGATTGTAAAATAGCACAGAGTCAAACAAACACCTATGATTGGACATTTAAATTAGCATTGACACTTGAACCATACCCTATGTCCAATTTCAATATCAAGAGATGAAAGGATTGAATTACACACTAACATCTTATTATGAAAGGTTTTGATTTTCAAAAATCTATTTCTAGCATTTGGGTGATCAAGATGTTTTGTTAGAAACCAATCTTGATTAATGAATTTGTTTGAACAACTTAGGGAAATTGTGTTTGCATTAAAAGGAGTTTTAATTAGGAAATTGTGTTTGCATTAAAAGGAGTTTTAATTCAATTAAGCTTATAAAAGTTTGTAAACAAATTAATTTCCAACATGCATGGAAACCTAATGGATCACACATAATAGAATCTCTTTAATCCAAAGTTAAAGAAAATGTTAGAATGCAAAGTGTCGTGTTTTCAAGAGATGAATTAGTGAACGTCATAGAAAATTGAAATGAATAATTAAGTGTTCTAATGTGATTATAAGTGTTAATTAATTAATAATTTAAAAATTCTAACAAAGACTATAATTACTAAATAGTAATAAATTTCCATTGTTAATATCTTATTGTTGTAGAACATTCATATTAACCTAGATAAGATCATAAGTAGAGGAATGATTCTTCACTTAGAAATTTATTTTAATAAATTTAAATGATTAAAAATGATCATACAAGAGACTTTATGAGTTTGAACTTACAAAAAAAGTGTTTAGGCTTATTGGATACAAAAGAGGGTGCATGAAGTTAATTATTGTGGATTCATTAGGCCAAAGAGGCTGCCCTGGTCGTGCAATCCATCCACTTAATAAGTGAATGACATAAGTAAGGGGAAACTCTAACTTATGCACCACTCATGCTTGCTCCTCACTTTTATGCTCAAATATCTTCTATTTAAAGGAGTAAGATGCCAACCCTTGACACATGAACAACAACCTTAGCACATGTGTTATAAGCTAACTCTCTCTATGTGATCTCACTTCTCATCTCCTCTTTGTATTCAAACACTAACCCTACCCTAGTGAATCTGTGATCCCTTGGAGAGCTAGCACCTTTTAAGCTAAGTGGTTGATTTTCTTACTCTACCTGTTACATGAACTTGGTGGAGGTTTTGAATCAATTTGATCCATGTGGAACACCATTAGTGTTGGAGATCAAATTTGAAGGAGTTCCTTGAAGACAATCTAAAAACACTTGATTATAGGGCTAGTTAGAGAGTTCATGGAATTTCTTAGAGATCAAATTCATATTTCAAAACTAAGGATTTTGAGAACAACTCTCAAGAAAGGTGTAGTTTAAATTGTTACTTTAAATTATTCCTTACTGTATGAATTAATTTCTAAACAACATGATCTAGATTAGGGTAAAGTTTTAAAATTTTGCTGCATATATTTGATACTAATAATTGACATACTTGATAACTCGATACAATTTTTCCCAACATTTTCCTTAATTGGATTCTGTGTAAGCCTGTATGTATGGTAAATGAAATAAAAGAACAAAGATAATAATAGAAGTTTTGGTCAAAAGAATGATGGAATTCTTTTTATTATTGGATAATTATAGCTTGAAATCTCTTGATGCATATAGAAGATGAAGAAGTTTGCATGAAGGGTCACAACTTTTCAAAACTTCCTTCATAAAAAGATATGAATATTTATCAATAATGTCACCTTTTCAATTTGTACACACACACATATCAAGAGTTGTATCCTTTCAAATTCAAATTCCTTTTTTCAATCTAGAAACATTAAAATCTATTCCAAAAATCCTTCCCTAGATTGCAATTTTTCCTATACCACCATATGTGATAACAATGTGCATACAAGATAGTGTTAGTAGGATTAAACCATCAATTAGTAAAAGTATATTAGGTCTCTAGTGAATATCTATGGTGTACATCGCTTAAACCACAAATCATTATGTTGGAAATAGAACATCTTACACACATTGTATCTTGCCTATAAGGACCAATGCATTGAGATATCAGGCACTTAAATGGCCATGTACTCTATCCTAATTCATGAGTATTTACAAGAATTGACCCCAAATTCCTGCTAGGAGTAACACCACTCCATATACTCACATAGGTGAGACTCTAGACACACTCCAGTATACAGGTGCCATAATGCCAAATGAAAAATCGAGTATCATTAAGAGCAATGCACTCATCCTTCTTGGTGATAGACATGCACTAGATTTTGCAAGAAAATAGACATATGAAACCTCTTCTAGTGCAAACTCCATTACAAGTAACAACTTTTTTATCCCATCAAACATTGAAAATAGAATTTTTATCAACCTATGGTTAGGTTCCTATTGCTTGTGGCTTGTAGAAAAGGGTCACAATCCCATTTTGGCTAATATCTTTGCCACCATTTCCTTTAGTAGCCCTTTTGTAAAAAAGATCTGCCAAGTTTGCACTAGATCTTGCAAACTCAATGATGACAATTCTATTAAATATCAAACTCTAAATTTTATCATGCTTTAGGCTTATTATACTAGACCTTCCATTGTACATATGACTATAGGCTTTAGACAACATAGCATAATTGTCGCATCTCAAAGAGACAAGCAGCATTAGCTATAGCCATAGACTTATGTCTAATAACATGTTACATAGCTATTTTGCCTTTTAACATGCAATGTCTAAAGCCTTAAACTCGACTTCCATGGTGGACTATGTAATGCAAGTTTATTTCATTCTTGCCTATGACAAAATTGCTTCTCCTAATATGAAAATCCACCTTATCATAAACTTAGTGTCTCCCAATCTAGAAATCCAATTAGGTTAGAGTGTGCTTCAAGTATTGTTGGATATCCATTATAGAATGAACTATAGTTAATTGTCTTCATCAAATAATCAAAGCTCACTTGATTGTTGCCCAATGTTGATTTCTAGGATTGCAAGTAAATTGAGAATACTTGCACAATGCAAAGGACATGTTGAGCCTAGTGCAATGCATAGCATACATGAGACTTTTGATGGAACTCATGTATTCCAATTGCACAATCATTCTTCCAATATTATTGGCAAGATGAGAAGAGGCATCATAAGGAGATTCATACTCCATAATCATCAAATGCTTGTATTTTTCAAGCATTGTCTTAGCATAATGTGACTGACTTAATGCAAACCCATTTGCATGCCTCTTCACCTTGATACTAAGAAGGGTATCAGCCTTACCAAAGTCTTTCATCCTAAAACTAGAAGACAAGAACTTCTTAGTCTCATTAACCTCACTTAATTTTGCACCAACCTCATAATATTTGGTGAATGTGGTGTATATGATTTTTTGGCAATATTATGCTAAAAACCATGAAAAGCTATGAGAAATGCTTCTCCCCACAAATTACATGGTAACTTAGCACCCATTAGGAAGGCATTTACCATATCCACTAATATTCTATATTTCCTTTTTATGAAGCCATTTTGTTGATGAGTATATGGAGCACCAGATTGATGCATAATCCCATGCTCTTAATAATAGGTAGTGCAATCATGCAAAAAATATTCTCCTCCCTTATTGCTATGAAGCACTTTCATCCTTTTGTTAGTTTGATTTTCAATAAGAGATTTAAAAGCTTTAAACATGGCAAATACATCATCTTTATGTTTAATCAAGTAGGCATGTGCACAACAAGAATGTCCATCGGTAAAAGTAATGATATATCTATTACCTCCCCTAGTTAACATGTTATTTGATTCACAATATTGGTATGCAAAACATCATGAAGTCCATTGCATATTTCATTTTTAGGAAATGTTTTCTTAATAATTTTTACTTGAATGAAAACTTCACATTTGTCATGAGGAAAATCATTGCATGTGATCAAACCATTTTTTGCCATGAATTTTGAAGTGTCAAAATTAATATACCCTAATCGTTTATTCTAAACACATGCATGATCAGTCATTTACACAAAAATAATAGCATCATTATTGATACAAAGTTTGGACATTTCGTCACATGCATACCCTATTCCAATAAAATGCTACCTTTAGTCAATACAAGTGTATCAAACTCAAGTACAGATTCAATCCCCCCTTTACACAATATATATGTTGAAACAAGATTCTTCTGTGTCTCTAGAGCATGTAGTGCATTGTTTAAGGTCATTTTCTTTCCAAAAGAGAATTGAAGCTTCAAATTCCTTGGCCAATAAATCTTAATGTCTTTTTATTTCCCATCATAACTTCTTGATCACCAATTACCACTTCACATGTCTTAAATTATGCCCTATCAACGCAAACAAGTATCAAAGTCCTTGAATTATACCACAAATCAGTAGAATTTTTTGCTACAACCAAGTTAACCTCCATAATCATTCTAATTTACATGTCTGATACCATGACTATAATATTTGCCATGTTTGGTTTTGCCATATTTGCTTGATGAGTCTTTTTATCATCCTTTTTTCCCCTTGAAGTAGTTTCCTTTGAAGTATCTGGTCTTGCCACAATTATAACACTTTAAAGAGGCCCTCTCATTTCCTTGGTCAACGCTAGAGTCTAAAACATCAATGTTCTCCTATATCTTTCATCTTTTGCCCTTGAAAAAATTTACCTTTGGCTTTAGATCTACATTCATTCTTTGTTCCCAAATCTACATATCCTCCTTCATATCTAGATTTGTGTGAAGTTGTTCCAAAGTCATAAGTTTTGCAATGTGTAAACATTCATTTTGATAATTTCTCCATGTGCAAGATAATTTTGTAATTATTGATCCAATAAGGATTTTGGAATCTCCATTTTCAAGTCACTCAACTTAGAGACAAGAATTTGGAGTTCATGTACTTGTAACACCAAATGTTTATAAATCATTGAAGATTGAAAATTTTCATAATAATGAATTTGTCTGTACTTTTTTTGTTAACCATATATTTCTTCTTCAAAGAAGTCCAAATATCTAAAGGTGACTTTATCGATGTGTAGAGATCATAGAGACGACCTGAAGATGAATTCATGATGTGGCCATGGTAAAGTAACATATCTTCCTCTTGCTTCATATGAGCATTTTTGGTTTTTGCTATTTCACTTAGTTAAGAGTGTGGTATTGGTGACATCAAGAATAATTGTGATTTTCATGGTGGCAAGGAGAAACATAATCTTGTCCTTCCAACAAGCATGGTTTGATCCATTAAAATGGTCCATCTTCATGTAATCCATGCTCAACAATGTAATGGATGACATACTTGATTCTGATGCCATCATTAATATCTTTAGAATGATAGAAAATTAATAGCACTAGATAAGTGATGTAGATAATGAACTTATTTTGCACAGAAGCATGGGGATTTCACTAATCTAAGGAGATATTGCCCTTACTCTTGATAATGTCGATGGGTTTCTAGCAGTTCTTCTCAAGGATTCAACCAACCATTTGAAATCCTAAGTTAGCAAACAATAGAATTTCCCTCAATTGAATTTTATGTAGGCTAGTATGTGTGTTAAATGGAAGAAAAGAACAAAGATAATAGCAAGAGTTTTCATATAAAATGATGAAATTCCTTTTGTTATTAGATAATTATACCTTGAAATCTCTTGATATATATATAGGAGATGAAGAAGTTTTCCTGAAAGGTGACAACTTTTCATAACTCCATTCATGAGAAGATATGAACATTCATCAAGAATGTCACCTTTATTATTTGCATATATATCTATATATTTAATGGTAGAAATTAGATTGAAGAATAATTTACTTAGGTTTAGAAAACTTATAGAAAAGGGAATGTGAACTCCAAAAGCTTGCTTCCTAAGAGCTTTGGAGAAGGGGAAAAACTAACTTGGTTTACATTTGAAAGATCTATCCTATTTATGGAAAAATTTGAGCTACTGCAATGACTTTGCTATAGCAATTTTAATAATTTTGTTGTACAATGCCTATTGCTGATGTATTTGCATCAACTTTAGTCACCAAAAGTTGGAATAATGACCTCTGCTGATGTTCTTGTGTCAACTTTAATCACTCAAAGTTAGAATAGCAATTTGCTAATGAGCTATTGTTCTATTTATGTCACTTTTTAGTTGGATTTTGTCTCCTGTTTGCCTGATTTTTGTTCTTTTGCTTAAAATTTGAGAATACTACTTCAATTATCACTAAGATTAATTCCAAAATAGTCATTCTCATTTGACTGAGCATAATCATCAGACCCCCACAAAATGGATGAACTAGTGACTGAAGCATCACCTTTGAGTTTCTATAAAATGATTTTTCATCCATCAATGAAATCTAGTTTGCTTGAAACAACTGCTAGTGATGCAGCAATTTGAGATTTGTCCTAGAGGAATTAACTAGTTCCTGCCTTTGAATTTTTGTGATAATGAGGATGTTCTTCAAACTACTTAACAATTTTGTTATCAATAGACTTTGGCACTATGAAGTGTGCTGGCAAAAGCCTAGAAGGAGCCAAGTCTGACAAAGGGACAACTTAACTAGACCGCAAGGTCACTACACAAAGGGTTTCAACTCGTTGAGGACCGAGGTCGCTGGCCAAACGAGCTCGAGGTCGTGAACCAGTAGCAACCCCAGCGTATGAGCTCAAGCTCATTAGGACGAAGCCTTACCTAGCCAGAAGCTCGTAAATGTCAAGCATTAGGTCAATAAACAACTTGCATTGTCATTTAGCAAAATATGGCCATCGAGCCCCACACGTAAAAAGTAACCTACAGAAGCTAGTCTATAGTACTCTAGGCAGTCTTGTACATTTAATATTTGATATAACAGATGTACAGTTTACTTAGTTCCATTTGTACCCCTCCAAGCTTCTACAAATGGGGGGCTAGAACCATTGTAAAAGAGAGAAAAGAAGATACTAGCAGAAACTCTATAGGAAACCATAGGAAAAGCTCTATAAAAACACTCATTCCAATTAATAAAACAACTTCGTGAATGTAGGGTCTGGTGCCACCTGGATTTAGCTGAACCATGTTAAACCTCCTTGTGTTCCATTCTTCTTCACCTTTCTCCAGCTATTCAACATCTTCCTATCACCTCAACAACTAAGAAACAACTTGGATCTCGAAAGAACCCTCCTTCGTTGGCTGGATTTAGGTTTAATCGAAATCCACTATCAACATCTTGGCATGCTTGGTGGGACCCTTTTGTTCTCTAGTTGTTTCTTTATTTTTTTGGTTGATTTTGTTTAGTTGAAATGGCACGAGGAAAGGCTGTCAGGAAGCTAGATGCTATTGTCAACTGGTTGGAAGGTCACACCATATGCTCCTTTACCACCAGAATTGCTAATGTTTGGCTTCCTTAGTTCGTTGCCAACCCCTGTCACTACCCTTGAGACCAATGAAGCCCAAGCATGGCACTAGTGCTAGGAAGCATTTGAGGGTTTGATGAGGAGGATGGCTAAAGCATGCCAAATGCTGGCCCAAGCAGAGACTCAAGGTGCACAAAGACAGGCCAAAGTCATCGCACCTAGAAATGTCTCCCAATACCAATGAGCTGAAACTTTGAACAGAACTAGTTGCAAGCACATTTCGGGTTACCATTTACATGACAAGGAGGATACGAGAAGCCACCAGGATTCTAGCTAGAAGTCCAAAGGATTGCCATTATTGGTGGGAGATCTATTCTAAAGGGTGAAGCAACTAGAGGCACACCCTCAAGCTCGAGGTGATTAGAGTCACGCCAAGGAGTGATCTCCCTTCTCCAGGAAGATCAAAATGGAGCCCCTCCTCTAGAAGCTCAAAATTCCTACCTTCCCACTATATAATGGAGATAGTGACTCACGTAATCACTTGGAAATGTTCAATGGTTAGATGGATCTTCGGAACAATAATCCTCTAATCAAGTGTTATGTCTTTCCCACCACATTGGGAGATGTCCCCAAGCTTGGTTCAGGAACCTCCCGACCTATAGGGTCAACAGCTAGGAGGAATGCCAACAAAAATTTCTCAACCACTACAAGGTGTTGAAGAGGCAACTTATGCTCCCTGCCATCTCACCATGATCTTTCAGCACAAACATGAGTCTTTAAAAGACTACATCACTAGGTTTAGATGCGAGATCAATAATGTGGAGAGCCCGTTCGAAGAGAGCATTTTAATGGCAATATCTACTAGGTTTCACAAAGATGGCAAGCTATATAAAAGTATATACAAATCCCTAATAGTAAACCTGGGAGAATTCTATGATCAAGCTAACAAGCAAATTGGGTGGGAGGAGACATTTGGTGCGAAGAAGCTCGAACTAGATAGCCCAAGACAAAGTAAAAGGAAGAATAGTCATGATGATACAAAGAGTGACTCCAACCCCCAGCTCACAAAGAAGGCCAAGGCTGAGTGGCCTTAACAATTGGTTCGCCATGAGTGCTATAGAGTCTTGTCAGATACTCCTGATAGGATTTATGTAGTAGAGAGGAGTAGAGAAGACTTTGGGACTCCCACACCCTTGCGGGCACCTCATGCAGGTAGAAACACAAACAAGTTTTATGCATATGACAATGAAATGGGGCACAACACTTCAGATTGCTGAGCTCTTAGAGATGCCATCAAGGATCTGATTAAGAGAGGATGCTTAAGAGAGTATATATTACGGCCTATAGCACAGCAGCCCCCTCAGCCTCAGTGGGACCTCGAGTAGGAGTGGCCAATTGTAATGAGGACTATATACTAAACTTGCAAAATGATTGAAAGTGGCCCAAATTTCACGTAGGTTGGTCTATGTAGATTATTCTAAAAATTTTAGAAAATGTTTGACTTGGTGTCGAGATCCTGAGAAGTACATGCTTTGCAAACTGAGTCTCAAGTTATGATTGAGCGTCTTGCTAATGCAACTAGTAAGGCAACACACTATCATGGCCAACTTCTAGGCATTGCATTTATGCGATCAAGTTTTTGTAACTTTCATAAGACCTAGTTTTGACAGCTTTCATGCGATTAAGTTTTCGTAGCTTTCATGCGACCTAGTTTTTGTATCCCTCATGCAATCAAGTTTTCACAACTCTCATGCAACTTAAAGCTCATGCTTGTGAGCAACTTTCTTAACCACCGCATGCATGTAGTGATTTTATCATGCATATGAACAACTTTCTTAGCCACCATGTTCATGTGATCTTTAGTTTGTGTATACGAGTCACTTTCTTAGCCATTATGTGCGCGCAGTGAACTTACCACACATATGAGCCACTTTGTTAGCCATCATATGTTGCGATCTTACCATACATGCAAGCCACTTTCTTAATCACCACATGTGTGCAACTTAAAGCTCATGCATACAAGCCACTTTCTTAACCACCGCATGCATGTAGTGATCTTACCATGCATATGAGTAACTTTCTTAGCCACCGTGTGCATGTAATCTTTAACTTGCTCATACGAGCCACTTTCTTAACCACCATACGTTGTAATCTTACTGTACATGCAAGCCACTTTCTTAGCTACCGCATGTGTGCAACTTAAAGCTTATGCATGCGGGCCACTTTCTTAGCCACTGCATGCACGCAACGATCTTACCATACATACGAGCAACTTTCTTAGCCATTGTATGCATGCAACCTAAATTTCACAGCTCTTATGTGATCAAAATTTCATAACTTTCATGCAATTAGAATTTCATAGCTCTCATGTGGTCAAAATTTCGTAGCTCTCATGTGACCAGAAGCCATAGTGCCATGCAGCCTACTCATATATTTCTCACTTATATTTAGTCCAAATTTATCTTTTGATTAAAAAGCATTGCCGATTGGCTATTCAATTATTCTTATGTGCAAAATTAACATTTATTGTCTAAGAATTGCAGGACAAACAGCCAAATACTTGAAGAAAAAAGAAGAAAATTTTATTCATTAAAAAGCCTCAATGAGGTATATTTACATCAGAATGAGTAAAAATACAAGTCAAAGAAAGATATAGCTAGTTCTTTTGCAAGAAGGATTAATGCACAAAGGGAAAGCTCCCACCAATCAGAGGGCTAGCTAACAAGAGATGAACCCTTGTCAGTTGGAAACACACGAGCTCGCTCAAGTGCCCAACTTTGTTCTTCCAGCCTTCTTCCTCAGCAACAAGCTCTTCCTTAGCTTCACTCCTAAGATTAGGAAGTTCAAAAAAGCCCACCAGAGTGGATGGAAAGGAGAAACCTCACAACAATGAGGGCATAATCTAGGATCTGTATAAGATCTCTCCATATTACTAGAGAAGAATTGACTTTGAAGCTTCTTATGCAGTAGACCAAACATGCCTCACCTAGAAGGCAGAATATCAGGAAATCAGGAGGTTTATTTGAAACTTCCATTCAGTCACTCTCAAAGGAAAAAAGAGGACTCCCCGTGATTTAAATAGACTCATCCTGGTCTAGTCAAAGGATCTAGAAGTAATTCCCCAACCATTCTCATTTAATGACTTGAAGGAAAATAAGGCTAGCGCACTAGTAACTACAAGATGCATTTTGTCTAGAAAAATGAAATGGCAGGCTGACCTGAAAGACTTTGACTACATAGTCATTCATGATTAAGATTAAAAATATCTTCTAGTTTCAAATCAGAAACCATAGTAAAAGCTCTATAAAAATACTCATTCAGATGAATAAAACATCTCTGTGAACGTAGGGTCTAGTGCAACAAAGATTTAGCCAAACCACTCTAAACCTCTGTGTGTTCCATTTTTCTTCCCCTTTCTTCTGTTATTCAGCATCTTCCCATTGCCTTAACGATCGGTAAACAGCTTGGGTGTCGAAAGAACCTCCTCTATTGGCCGGATTTAGGTCTAATCGAAATCCACCATCAATAAATTTCATATTTGTGTGCTTTGTGAGCTTGATTGTGTGGTGTCCACCATTTGACATATCCTTTTCTTTGAAAAGTTAGATATTTATAAAGAGGGTTTCCTTGTAAGTATTGATATTCCTAGATATAAACCCATGGCAATCCTATTTTTTTTTTTAAAAAAAAATTGATGAAGTATGCGGAGGTTTCCAAAATTTAAGTTATCAAAACTGGAAAGGAAAACATCTGATCCTTTTTTTGCTTGTTGAGGAAAAACTTTTGGTAATGGGACAAATACTTCCCATTAGCATAAAAGCCAACTTGAAAATTTGTACTTTGTATTTTGATTAAAGAAAAATAACCAAGTATATTGGATATTTTTATTTTGAAAGAAAAGGATATTGTACCAAGCACTTTGGTAATCCCAATAAGTAAACTTAATTGGATTGTATGCAATTGAAAATTTCATTTGCTTAGAAGGGTTCCTAATATGAAATGTTGATGGTAAAATTTGGTAAGCCTAAATCCTAGTCAAGAAAAATAGTTTCGTAATCCCCAAACTACAAACTGGTTGTATGAGTATCAAACAAATGCAAAAATTAGACAAATGTAGTAGGCAAAAGAAGAAGAGGAAGAATAGGGAGAAGATAACTAAGGTTTTTTTAATGTGGTTTAGCTAAATTCATTTTTTTGGATTCCTATGTCCATGGATAATTTTATTTCTCTTGAAAATTTGGTAGAGTTATAGTATCTATTCTAGCACCCCTTATTGTATCTATTCCTTCCCCTTTTATAGAGGTTGGGAGGTTACAAATGTAATTTAATGAATTGTAAATCGGTTACATCAAGTAATAAATGTTTTGACAATTTGGACTTTTACAAATCAATTTCTACAAACAGTAGGCTAGCTTTTGTAAATTGCTTTTTGCGAGTGGGCCCTACAAGCTATAAGTTGCTGTTTGCAGGTTGGCCACTTGCCTTAGGTTAACATTCAACCACAGTGAGTCTCTAATTAGGTAGTGTACTCCATCCTATGAGTTGGGGCTCTTGTCTTTGGGTTACTACCTACATTAGACCAATGATATCAAACTCGTATTTGATAACTCAAGCTCAAGCAAGGTGACCTACTAGCCATGTGAGTTAGGGCTGATCTCTAATGAGTCAAGGCTACTGCCTTGGCCTCGTCCCATGTATAAAGCTCGTTGTTGGTGTATGCCCTAGAAGCCAATCCTAGGATGATTATTTTTGCATACATTGTATTACATTTTAAAGAAAATTCAATTGTTATATTATGTTATATCTATGTAATTGATAGGAAAAAGTACATAAAAATAAGATAGTTTTACTTCATTTTGTTAATAGTATTTTATGTTTTCTTTGTGTTTTTGCTTTGATTTCATGTTTTGTCCTAGATACTACTCTTGGTTTGTATTTTTCATGTAGGATGACAAAAAGGCCTGAAAA
>JANHAO010014753.1:0-15157 GCA_026873985.1 Saraca asoca
CATTTAAGCAATGTATACGTGAGAGATCAGAGCATCACACAGATTGTAAAAAGAAAATTTTTATTCATTAAAAGACCTCAATGAGATAGCATTACATCAGAAAGCCCTGAATATAGGCTGATCAAAATACAAAGAGAAAAACCTATGACTAAAGAGAGACCAGCTATAAAGGGCCATACTCTGGCTAACTAGAGCCCATGTGCCACCAAAGTCCTTAACTTTTTTCTTCCAATGTACTTCTAGTGGCGACACCGCAGCCCCTTATTTTCTCCGACCTCCAGCTCCTCATCTGATTTGAGAAAGAAGCTAATCAGGAAGCACCAGGAGCTTGGCCTACCGGATAATTGCCTCACGGTGGAGTTGAGAGGATGCAGTCTGAGATCCATATGAGATCTCTCCATGTTGGCGGAGAAGCCGAATCTTTTGAGCTTTTTATGCAGCAGGCCATACAAGCCTTTATGGAAAGCCAGAACACCAAAAATGGTGGAGGTTTATCAGGAAACTCCATGGTTTGCTCAGTGCAATGACAAGAAGGGATTCCCTCTCCCTTATATAGAGCCAAATTTGCTCCATTGATGGGTCCAAATCCATCCTCCCAACTGCCAACATTTACTACCTTGGAAACGGCTGAGATTGACTCAACAGCTGCCTGACACGTGCCACAAGAAGTATGGCCTTGAACAAGTGAAACGATAGTCTCAGGAATAGACTTTGACTGATCAACTATCGAATAGTCTCAATTCCCAGCCCACAAAGCGAGCTGAGAGTTGGAGGTTTATATTATATGTAAAAATTAGCTCATCTTGAATGAGCCTGCAGATAGCCCGAGCATGGCAAAAGCACCAGCCCAAAGGATATTTGAATTGCTCTGCCTTTATCTCGCATCGCGGGGTGACCTTAAGTCGAGCTCGTGAATGACAGAGTGAGCTCGACCTTGTCATTCGAAAGGCTCACTCCCAGACTGAAGGATTCGGTGTGCGAAGTGCGACCAACGACTTGAGAGCTCGCTGAGCCAAAGACCATAGGAGACTAAGTCATATCACGCTCAATTGATACTTAGGGCCCACTTGCAGAAGACAATCTACAACAGCCGAATGAACAAGATATTGTCTAACCACTTTGCCTTGTATAATAAATGTTGATGTAATAGATTTACTGCATATGTAATTACCATTGTAACCTCCTCTCTTCTATAAATATGAGGGAGGAGCCTTCTGTAAAGAGATAGATCATCTAGGAGGCAGGCGGAAGCTCTACCAAAATAGGGAGAAAATTTTGAATATTGAAACTCTGTAGAAACAATATATGAACAATACACTACCGTGGATGTAGGATCCAGTTGTATCTGGATTTGGCTGAACCACGTTATAAATTTTGTGTCCCTTCGCTACTTTTCCCTTGATCTTTGTGTATTTCTGTTGATTTGTGGTGCTTGAACTAACTTAAGATCAGAGATCTTGAAGAATTCCTTCATTAGCCAGAGTTTGGCTCAATACCAAAATCTGACATCAATAGTTATGAATTTTATATTTCTAATATTAGGACAATTATCTTGATCCTCACACAAAGTAATATGAACTTGAAATTCAAAAGATTATTTACTTACAAATGACAGCAAATCAATTGCTAGTTATATTTCTAACATTAAGAGAAAATAAATGTTATATATTAGTTCCAAATGCTCTGATTTGATAGTTATCCTAGTTGGACAAATCGTTTATTATATAATAAATAAGTTTAAAACATGCCAAAATCATAATAAAACTATTGGTTTCAAATATAAAAATCCTCAAAAGAGAATGAACAAATAAACAAACTGAGTTTATTGATAAGTAACGCTTATGAAGAGATTTGATACACAATTAGAGACAAACTTATGGAAGAAGTTTAGGTACCTAAAATTTCTACAAATAAAGAGATCTCAATTGATTATATCTATAATGTGAAAGATGGAACTAAGAGGGAAATGGTTGTTGACAACATTTTTCATATAGCATAGCGCTCAATATTATGAAAGATAGTGACAATCTTGAAGAAAATAATGATTTATGATTATTGGCTAAAGAGAAAAGATACAATTTGAGCAAAAATGCAAATTTTAAATATACTTCAAAAGTGAAAAAAAAACACTGTGTTTTGCCAATGAAACATCCAAAAGGTATAAAACTAATAAGATATAAATGTAAAATTGTGTCAAGAAAATGAGCAAATTGAAGTTGTTATATGCAGCATGATTTGTAGAATAAAAGTTTTTGTAAAAGTCATTAGCTATTAGAAATTTATATTTGCATGTGGTGGATACAATTTTGCTAGCAATATTTCAAAATTTGATATGTGTCTAATAGATTTAGTTACTTCCTATTACACGCGTGATAATCAACAATGATATTATATGAAAATCCCCAAAAGGATTTAAGATGCATGAAACATACAATTTAAATTCTTGAGAAATGTATTCATTTAAATTACAAAGATCTTTGTATGGATTAAAGTAATATGGATAAATGTGTTACAATCGTCTTAGTGAATATTTGTTAAAAGGATATAAAAATGATCATTTTTGCCTTTGTGTTTTTATAAAGAAATCTAAATCTGAGTTTGCTATAATTGTAGTATATATTGATGATTGAAACAATATTATAACTCATAAAGGGCTTCCAAAGATAGTTGAGTACTTGAAAAGGAGTTTAAAATGAAAGATCTTGGAAAAATAAAATTTTGTCTTAGCCTGCAAACTGAGCATTTAAATGATAAAATATTTGTTCATCAATCAAGCTATATCAGAAAGATCCTAAAATGATCTTACATGGATAAATCACATTTATTGAGTACTTCAATAGTTGTTCTATCACTTGATGCTAATAAGAATCCTTTTTGATCACTTGATAATAATGAAGAACTTCTTGGTCTGAAAGTAACATTTCTTAGTACAATTGATACAATAATGCTAATATTATAGGTCTTGATATAACTTTTTCAATAAGTCAACTAGTAAGATATAATTCTCTTCCAACCAGAAAACATTTCATATATTTTGTTATCTTCAAAGAATAAGTGATATGTGACTATCTTATTCTTTTGAGTCTAGATCATAACTAATCAACTATGTAGATGCAGGATTTTTATCTGATCCATACAAGGCTTGAATTCAAATTGGCTATTTATATGTATATGGTGGTACAACTATATCTTGGTGTTCAACAAAACAAACTATAGTTGATACTTCTTTAAATCATGTAGAAATAATAGCTATTCATGAGGCAAGTTAAGAATGTGCTTGGCTAAGATTGATGACTCAATGTATCTGAGAAGCATACAGTTTGGATTCTAATAAAGAGATTCTAACAAGATCATATAAAGATAATGATTCTTGTATAGATCATTTGAAAGGAGGATACATCAAAGAAGATAGAACAAAGTACATTTTACTTATCTCTTTTTCACTGATGATCTTCAAAAGAAAGACGATATTGATATTCAACAAATCCATTCAAGTGATAATCTAGCAAATTTATGCATGAACATTTGAAGAGTTGATTCATAAGATCAGATTATGGCAACTCATTTATCTTAAATAATGTTTCAAACAAAGGCAGTTACCCTTATACTACACTCTTTTTCTTTGATAATTTTTTCCCAGTGGATTTTTATTGATAAGATTTTTGATGAGGTAGATTATTTACTAAAAGAATGATGTATTCTTTATCCTTCATTGGGACTTATTTTTTTCCATTAGGTTTTGTCTTAGTGAAGGTTTTAACGAGGCATATTCTTTATAAAAGGGACATTCAAAAGGGAGCGTTATAAATATTATATTCATCTAGATGTCCATAAAATCACTTTGATTTATCTATGGGTTATTATGAGTTATCTAGCTGAGTTTATCTTAGTTCAGTATCGCTAATTCTCTCCTGAGGTTTGGAGTCTTATATATAGATGATTGTAATAAGGATTCTATCCAATGGTGAATAAGAGAAAGAGAAAAATATATTAACCTTCCATGAGTTTTTATGAAATTACACAGACCCTACTATAGTTTCATAACCTACATAGACCTTCCATGAAACATAAAAAAAAAAAAAAAAAACTTATGCAAACCTCCCTTAAAACATAAAAAATACTACACTTAAACCCAAATTTGAATATTTCATCAATGAAATGATAAGAAAAGATGATTATAAATTCTAATTAAATGATGTAAGATATTCCAAGTATTTTGTGATTAAAATTATGTTTTAATAAGCTTAAATAGCTAAAAAGGTGTTACATTCACATCAAAATTTAACTATTTTATCAGTCATAGTTTAGCCATTTGAACTTAATCAAAGCATACTTTTAATCACAAAATACTTAGAATATCTCATATTGTTAAATTTGAATTGTATAGTCATCTTTTCTTATCATTTTCAATGAAAAATTCAAACTTGGGTTTAAATGTTTCATTTTTTATGTTTCAAGGGAGGCCTAAGTAAGTTTTGAAATTAGAAAATGTTAGTATAATGATGCCCTAGAGACAATTGTTATAATGATATAGATACTACATATCTTAGCATATTTAATAAAACATGACATTTTAGTCTTTTTATCAATTTAGTCTTAAATATATATGATATATGTATACTATCCTTGATAAAGACCTTGAAGTTATAAATGTGCAAATAAATTACAATGAAAATTGTAATTATGAGATAATTTATACATGTAGTTATAACTTCTAAATATCTCTGGTTGTGGAAAAATTAAGAAAACATGATATCAATTATTTATGAGTAAACCAGCATGTTATGTCGCATTCTTTCAAAGAATACAATGATCTCATACATTATTTGATCTAGAAATATTTGTGAAAACATTTGGGTATATGTTAGAGAACATATAACTTGATTGATAGATCTTAAGAAACTATATGAATTGTTATCATGTGTCAATAGACTTCTCATATGAAAAAATAATGTAAATGATCCTTAAGATCAACATAGTATCTTATATATGGAATTGTGTATGTTAATTTTATTTTAGGCTTGCACTCTTGATAGAATATGTATGAATAACTTTTGCTACACCACAAAGTACATGAAGGTGGTGATTGATCAAGAGAGAATTCATCCTCTTTGGTAACAAAAGAAAGATAATCTAAAGATATTTTGACATTTGTGCTATAATCAAAATCATAGGCATATGTATTTATTGATACATAAAAGGAGTTTTATGTATAATCAATCAATGATACATAAAGTAGTTTTTATGTATGAATGATTGTAAGATAGAACATGGTCAAATATACACGCAAGATTGGAGTTCATAAGGTTAACACTTGATCCATACCCTCAATCTAATTTGAATATTAAGAGATGACGGGAATAAAGTACACACTAACACATTATAATGAAAGGTTTAATTTCCAAATAATTTATTCTGGCATTTGGATGGTCATGATGCTTTGTTAAGAGTTAACAATTATCTATGAATTTGTTTGAACAATTTGAAAAAATTTTGTTTGAATTAAAAGAAGTTTTAATTCAATTAAGGTTATGGAAGTTTGTAAAAGAATACATTGCCAACATACATGGAAGCCTAATGGGTCACACACAATAGAATCACTTTAATTCAAAGTCAAAAGAAAGTTAAAACGCAAAATGTTACAAATTCAAGAGTTGAATTAGGTGTATATCTTGGAAGTTTGAAATAACTAAGTGTTCTAATGTGATTAAAAGTGTTAGTTAATCAAATATTTAATAATTCTAATGGAATTATTAAATAGTAGTAAATTTTCATAGTTGATATTTAAATATTAGAGAACATTTATATCAACATTGAAGGAGATCTAGAGTAGGGGAATGGTTCCTCACTTAGAAATTGTTTTAAGTTAATTAAAATAATTAGAGGATGATTACAAAAGGAGAGTTTGAGTATGGATTCATACAAAAGTGTTTAGGCTTGTTAGACATAGAAAATGGAGCATTAGGTTAAAGAGTATGGATTCATTGGGCTTAAGGGGCTGCATGACCAACTTGAATAGACAGCACAAGAAAGGGGCAGCCCTAACTTGTATGCCACTTATAAAGATTTTTCACTCTTACTTATGCTCCAATCTCTCCTATTTAAATAGGAGAGAAGCCAAACCGAATACACACAAGAGGTAATTGTGGTTTAGCCCTAGCACATGTGTTATACGCTAACTTTGTCTCTATGATCTCATTCATCTCCTCTTTGCATTTAAACACTCGACCTTGCCCTAGTGAATATTGATTCCTTAGAGAGCTAGTACCTCTAAAACTGAGTGGTTGTGTTTCTTAATCTATTGGTCATTTGAATTTGGTGGAGGCTTTGAATCAACTTGGTTCGCATGGATCATTATTGGTGTCGAAGATCAATCTGAAGGAGTTGTCCAGACACAATCCAAAAGACTTAATCATGGGGCTTATTCATGGAATTGCTTAAAGTTCAAACTCAGTTTTAGAAACCAAGGATTTTGAGAACTACTTTCAACAATGTATAATTTAAATTACTGATTTATAATTTATTTGAATTATATTTTGTTTATGAATAAATTAGCAAACAACATGATACAAGTTTGGAAAAATTTTAAAATTTTTGTTATGTATACTTGATATATACGATTAGCATATTTGATGTGCTTAGATTTATTTTTTTTTCCAAACAAAGAGAAGGTCCACATAATTTCATCAAAATTCAAGAGAGATCAAAGTATTTTTCTAAGAGAAAACTCCCTTCATATTATTTTAATTTTTTTCATCTATCTCTCTAATATTCTTGTTTTATTTTCACAACACTGATAAGTGTGAACACCGTATTTTGTCAAGTCAATCTAAAAAATAAAAAACTAAATTTCATTTTATTTTTTAGTTCTTATCATTTAAGAAATTGTTTAAATTGATAGTAGTTATGTTTTGTTTTATTAGTTATCATTGAATTTTTATTTCATATATCTAAAATATATAGAAAATAAAGGAGAAAAAATATTGAAAAAAATAATTTTTTTCTAAAATTTATCATTAAACATTGTTTGAATAAGATTAGCCCAATCTTTTATTTATTTTTATTTATTTTATCTATTTATTATTTATTATGAAGGAAAGGTTCATCCTTCCCCAAATAATTATCTTTTAGTTATTTTTAAAAAAGACACAAAGTTGAAGATAATTATTATGAGGGAGATGGTTCATTCTTTCTCAATTAGTTACCTTTTAGTTATTTTTTTGGAAAAAATATAAGATTGAAGATAATTATTATCAAGAGAGGGTTCATCCTTTCCTAATTAACTATCTTTTAAGTATTTTCAAGAAGAGAGGGTTAATCTTCTCCTAATTAATTAATTAATTATTATTATTATTGTCATTATTATTATTTATTATCCTCAATATTTTGCGGTAGTAAAATATATTAAACACATTTAAAAAGATTAAAAAAAAAGAAAGGTTTTAGTTTTGTTTTAACAAAAATAAAAAAGAAACACAGATAACAAATAGATTATAATATTTTATGTTCATATTATTCTTTTATTTATTTATCATTTTGCTTTATCTTTTAGTCATCATTTAGTTTTAATAATTATATTGGAACACAAACAAATTGAAGATAATCAATACCTAAAGGTCCTTCTCTAATCATAAATAAAGAACGTGTCAAAGGAGAAAAGATATACAAAAAAATCAAAGAGAGTAAATATCAGAAATCATAAAGAGGAGAGACTGAGAAAATATCATATATTGTTGAAAATGTGTAATCGAGTAGATATTGCTAAAAAAAAAATACAAGAGTTGTGTCCTTTTTTCTTTTTTTTTTTGTCAAAAACCGTGAATTTACAGGTATAAAGTATTGAGGTTTTAATCCTGATTTGGTTTTGAATTTTGTGGCTTTTGAAATGTGAATATGTTATGATTAATTAGCTTTATTTCTCAGTAATTTGGTAAATTATCTCAGAATGATGTTGTTGTATAAACAAACACAATTTTCGCATTTTTTTGGTCTTTGGATAAAAATCTCAATTTATGATTATTTTCTCTTTTAATTAATACATATATACACATGTTTAGTTTAGTTTAAGTCCTTTATTGTGTGTGATATGTATGCATGTTTAGTTTAGATCCTTTCTTATTCTATCATTAATGAAATCTACCCCTTTTTCTTTTCTTTTCTTTTTCTTGAAAGTTTTGGTTATACAGTATTTCAAAAGTGTGAAATTCTGGTTGTTATATTCTCTAAATAATTATCTAATATCTATTTTTCATTAATATAATTTTTGGTAACTTCTATGACTTATTATGGACTTGTTTGGAACTGTTTTGAAAAATAATTTTTATATTTTTTTAATTCTACGAAAATAAAAAAAAAATATGTTTATCATGTTATTTTTATAATTTATTTTTAAAAAATTATTTTGTAAAAGTATAACTCAAAAAATAATTTTTAAGAAATATTATTTAGGTGTTTTTCTTATTTTTGTGCAAACTGTTTTCGAACTTCTTTAAAAATAAGGAAAACACCTATTTTCATTAATGGTAAAGTTATAAATAATACTAAATATATTTTTTCATTTTCAATTTCATGCCCTAGCTCCATCTCCCCTTCCCCTCAACTTTTCTCCGTTGTACCATGAAGCTCTACCCTGCGATTGCGAGCCTGCGACGTAAGTGTACCAAGCTTTTTGTTTATCTCTCTTTCGTCTCTTTTGTTAGATGTGTTGATATATTGGTTTTCCCTTTTTGTTAGAATCGAAATGAGTTTTTTACTCTTTTGTTTTCAAAAAAAAATATTCTTAAAATTTACATTTAAATACATTTTTTTAATTCTGAAAAATCGATTTTAGGATTATTTTTAAAAAATAATAAAACAAAAGCATTTGAAAACACTTTCAAACAAGTCTTATATCTCTTGTTTTATAAGAAAATTTTATAAAGTCTTACTTTAACTTATAAATTTCATTTATGCTTCAATGCTAGGCTCCATCTTTAATTTTGTTGTCATGTTTCATTCAAGAGATCTTTTAGTATAGGTGTTTGAAATATCATTAATTTTATTGCCATGAAATTTGATGGAAATTGGTGTTATAAAATACACATCTCTTTATAGGCCTGGATAATATGCTTTCATGATTCAAGTATAATAGTTCTCACGTATTGACTATTTTTATTTGTTCAAGCTATGAAAGCAACTCATGATGAGAAGCACAATGTTGAATTAGGATTCTTTGGGATATTTTTTTCTGGTTTATCTCAATATATATATATATATATATATATATTATAATCATTTGCATTTAAAGATAATTGTGCGTTAGTAGGTTCCAAACTCTTTAACTAATGATGAAACGAAAGACTATCAAGTCACTATGTGCAATAACCATCTCTACCCTCTTTAAGATCAAGGATAGCGTCCCTGAAAGCCTAGAACTTCTGGCTATTTTGCAAAAGAATCATAAGACAAATTAGAATTGCATATATGAATTTTTTTTTTTGTAAAATTTATATTAATCTTATTTTTGGAAATTTGAGAGGATCTTGGACAAATTTTTTATTCATTTAAAATTTTTAATTGTTTTCTTATGTTATATATAATAATAAATAAAAATTATATATATATATGATTTTTCCATCTTTAGAATTTATTTCTTTTTCTCTTGTTTTACATATAATAAAAACAAAAACTAGAAAATATTAAAAATAAATATAAATGTTTGTTTTTTATAGAATTTTATATTTTAAATTATGTTTCAAAATTATTCATTTACACAAATTTTGTCTAAACTTATTTTTTCACTCAATTTTAAAATTAATTTATTCATTTATATCATTTAAAAAAGGAAATAGTCATAAACTACGAAGACTTTGATTCTTCTTTTGAAGGTAGGCAATTCCTACTTTTCTGGGTTAAACCTATTTTATTTAAAAAATATTTTTTAATAAGTTTATTTTCTCAAATCTCATATCAATGGCTCTAACCACCCAATGAGTCCACTTTTCTCCCTACTTTTGATAGAATAGCAAAGGAATATCATTGAGATATTTGAAAAAATTAATTTATTTTCTTTTATCATTTAAATATCAACATTGTATATCTTAGGGATTAATAAAATATTTACCATAATATGTTGCATAATTATTTTCTAGGTGCATTTTTACTTAACAAATGTTGTGGGGTGTCTAACTCCTTCTCCATACACAATTCAACTCTTGGATCATCTTCTTTGGTTAATAAGGCTTGTTTTATACATTTTTTGGTTTTAATTTTTTTTCATAAAAGAAATTAGTGGTGACTCCTATTTTTATTTATTAAAATAGTCATTGTCCGTGTCATACGTCCTAAGGGCAAGTTGTGACAGTATCCCAACTTCATTAGGGATGGTTAAAGAATCATGCCAAAAGAAAATAATTATATAGTATATTATGGCCTACTATATCTTATTAATCCCTTAAATGGCAGTATATTATTGTCTGTAGATATTTCTCATATATTTTATTTAGTTTTGAGTTTATATCTTTTTTGCTTTAATTGTTCTTATGAAAATTGTTATGTTTCCCCCCATATACGACACACTTACACTTTACCTCACATACTTTTGGGCCTTATACCTACATCTGTATGTAGCCATTGACTAGTGGAGTCACGTAACAAGGCATTGAGGGAGGATATCCACAATCATCTTCGTGAAGGCTCTGAGTTAAACTATAGCTCATTTCATATGTATGGGTGTAAAAGATGATGTTTATTCTTTCTTTCATTAATGGTTGTGGAGTGGAATCCCTATACTTTTAGTATAGGGACAGTTTGTTTTACCGTAAGACATAGAATCGCCTTGAAAACCATGCATTGATAGATAAGTTATAGAATCCTACCATTTAAATTTAGAACCATACCTTATAGTATAGTTCTTTCCAAAACAATTAGGTTCCACCAAAATAAGACAGTGGGAGCATATATATCATTATCTTGTTATTTTGACATTTATCTTCATACCATGCATGCATTATAATTTTCATGTATTACCATCACTTGAACGCACACACACGTGCGAGCATGCGCGCACGCACACACACATACATATATGTATTCCACCTTTGCAATCACATGCTCATTTTTTAGTTATTTTTAAATTTAGATTTTAGCATAATTATTGCAACTGGATTTTGTATAACATATCATTTACATACATCACAATTTTCTTTTCATCTAACCATGTGCAGTTTCAAGATATCATTCTAATTTTAAAAGCATATCATTTAAATACATTTTAATTTTCGCTCACATTATTTTTCATAGTATATTGTTAGCACAACCATTGTAATAGTGTATCATTTAAATGCATCATTTTAATTAGGGTTTTCATAATATATCATTTGCATATATCATGGTTTTCATTCACATCATTCTTGAATCAAGAAATTCTTAATGTGATTATTTAGATGTATTTTAGCATAAAAAATAAAAAATAATAATAACCATCATAATAACGTGAGGTTTCAAGACATCATTCTAATTACTTGAGTTTTCATGGCATATTATTTTTATACATTCTATTCATTTTTTATATTATATAATTATCATAACTAACATGATAACTTATTGTATTAATGCATCATCTTAATTACCTAGATTCTCATAGTTTTCATTATCATACATTCTAGTTCTCATTCACATCATTTTTCTAGCATATAATTATTGTAACCAATATAATAACTTATTGTTTTAACGCATCATATCAATTATGTAGATTATCATAGTATATCATCTGCATATATCATAGTATTCATTCAAATAATTTTTTTAATCATGGAAAATTCTTGACATTAATCATTTAGGTGCATTTTAAAAAAAATAAAAAAAATAAATTTTATCTTGCATTTTGTTTTAAGTCACTAACTAATAAATTTATCTACTTAAACTATTCAAAGACTATAGCATAAAGTGAAATTTTTTTTCAAAGATTTCAAGGAAGAACATGATAGTTGCAACCAATCAGATTTCTAGTTATATTTCTTTCTTATATTTTGCATTAGATTTTGTTGATGAGAAACAAATTTTGAAAAAAAAAAAATTCTTGTGAAAAAAAAAGAGCTGGAAAAGACAAAAAAAAAAAATAAAGTTTATGGTTGCACAGTTTTCATGCCTTAACTTGGGAAGCATGATTGGCATAGAAAACTATGCAATGATGACTTTTTACAAATTTTGCACTATACGTTGACACATGTTATACCTTGCAAGTTCCACTTGAACTTGATCAAATCTGAGATGGACTTTTCATGAAAATAAAATTGTAAAGAAGCAAACACTCAAATTTCAAAAGATTTTTATAAAATTTTGACAGAATTTCCTCTATTTTACTAATGTTTCCAAGGGTCATTTACTCTTTAAACAACCTGCTACTCAATATCAAAAACTTCTCAAATAATTACAAAATACAAGACACTAGAACAAATTCAAAGTTTCAAAGACTTAGACATATGCATGCACCCATGAGATTCCTTCCACTGTTAAAGTATTCTTTACGAAGTATGTCTTCGATCCCTGTAGAGGTGGTCTCCATGACTATAGTCAAACTATAACCTAAAACATTTTTTCAAAACAAGAAAGCATAGTGAGTTTTGATGAAACTTAGTAAATAAATTATTCAATATAATTTTTCATACCATCTTTTGCTGGCTACTATAGATTTGAAAATATACAAAGAGAACAACTAAATAAAGCAATCAACATATAATTGATACTAAATAAAGCAACCAACATATAATTGACATTACTCATCTTACCACACATGGTTGTTCTCATAACCAATCATACAAGTGAGGGCACAAATAATCAAAAGCAAAGAATAAATAAAATTGATGGCACCACCATTTCTATATAAGCCATTCCTGCTACAATCACATGAGTATAAGGCAACTTGCAGTTGGATTTCTTGAATCAAACATTTTAGGTAACTTACCAAATCAATTTGTGTCTTTCTTTTCATTCGGTCACAAACTTCATCCTCCTTATCTCTGCAAACGAATTTCCTCCCTTTATCATTTCAAACAAATAATAATGGTCATTTCATGTTCATTCATTTTTTGCATTTAAAAGTTTTCTAAAAAAGCTTCATTAAAAAATCCAATAGCCTATTTCACACAACATAATAGGAAACCAATTAGTTAATCCAACCTCATATCATTCACATTCAATTAGCAAGACATACAACCACATTTAAGAAAATTTCAACATAATATATCTCCTAAAAGATCACAATCACATAAGTACTTTAACTAGCTTCAAAACTCTAGCAAATAAGAAATTGAACACAGCACACTTCTAAGGCAATTTTCATTTCAAAGGTAGCATAAAAAGAAAATTGAATTCTACCAATACAATTGGATAACAAACAAGCCAATCATATAATCATCTATTGCTACTACATCAGCAATAAACACTAGTGTGATAAGAAAGAATTGAACTATTTATTTACCTTCGATTATTCTTTAAAAGAGAGTAGCTCTTCCACAAACTTGGTTAGCTATATAACTTGGAATTAATCTAACAATAATAGTAATACAACTAGCTCATAATCAATCATATATTCAATTTAATCAAAGCTAACCTCATGAAACTAAATCTTGGATTCCTTTTCCTTTTGAAGGCAAGAAACCACTCACAACCTTACATGTTTATTGACTTCTTTCATATAACCCCTAAATTGTAGAAACAAACAAGTTTTACTTTATGTTTAAATAAAAGAAGCTAGCATATTCTAAAAGTGCAAGAGGAAATAAGCAATTTACTCACATTAGATGATTCCTTTGGGTAATAATTTTCAAAGTAGAATATCAAAGCCACAAGGGTTCCAAAAAGTGTTAACCACCATTTTTCTTGAAATTTGGATTTATTCTAACAACCGAGCACAAATGACACTAAAACCAATTCCTAAAATTTATTTAAACTTTCCAATGCATACAATTCCATCTAAGTTAGGCTAACACAACAAGTTTAAAGATAATTAACAAGAGCACATACTTAGAGCTTCTTTAATTGCGCTAGGGTTGTTCATAACTCCTATTGGTAGCATAAAAATTTCCCCCAATTAGGTCTCTGACATGCATTTCAAAATTTCTATAGGTTCAAGGTTAGGGTTCATAAGTATGAAGGAATATGTTACAACACTTGACTGAAGGTGAAATTGAGATTATCGATTAGAAATTTTACCTCTAAGAAAAAGACAAACCACCGGCGAGCTATTGGGTAGATGCAACCATCTACTGGTTGTGATTAGACGAAACAAGCACACCATCGTTGCTGGTTGGGAGCTCAATTGCAGCTCAGCTCCTCCACTTTCACTAGTGTGAGTATAAATGGTTGATAACACTAAGGAAAGGCAACCAAAGCAACTGGTGGTGACAACTGGAGTGTGGAACTACAATCAAGGATGGTCACCAGCAATAGTTGAGGTTCACAAGCAAGAGGGTTTCATTCCTCTATATGGCCAAAAAAAAGTGGAAAATTTTTTCCTTTCTCTGTTAAGTGTGCATTTAGGTTGGGGGTTTATTAGTGGGATTAATAATGAACTTAAAACTACATCATTTTGAGTTCATTTTAAAAGGGAAAAATATATTAATTATGTACATAGTGTAAATTGTATAAGTAAGTCACATTAACAGAAGTTTGCATCACAATTTAAAAGAAAATTTACTTAATAGAAAAGAATATTTGTTTTAGAAGTTTTAGATGAAAAACATACCAACGGCTACATTTATATATATATATATATATTAGTTTTCTTTAACTTCTTTATAGGGGCTTCCTCATCGACTTTTGGTATCGGAGCCTGTGGAGAGGTAAGGGTAGCAAAATGAATTAAAGATTACTATTATTTTATGAAGTGTATAATAATATTTGAGTATGAACATAGTTTGACTATATGATGATAGCTCATTGAGAATGAATGGATAGCAGTGCTGAAGTGGGGTAATTTGAGGAACTAGGTTGAGCCCATTGAGAGGATAAAGGCATATTAAGTTCCTGGCCATTGGTAAACCCCATGAATAATGTAAGACAAGGCCAAGAATATCATAAAACTGAAGGAGATGGTCGAAATCCTAGAGAGAGAAAGTTCAAAAATTTTCATGGCAACTCACAAATTTCGGCCCTTCCCAAGATCTAATTGGGTGAG
>JANHAO010014754.1:0-15158 GCA_026873985.1 Saraca asoca
CAAATAGACAATTAAAGTATGTACTAATTTTCCAAAATAATTTCCCCATGGAAATTGCAATATTCATAATAAATAACAAAAGTTATAAATATTTTATTATTATTATTATTTTATTTCTAAATTTATGAAAATTCATAAATGTGAGAATTTATAAATTTTTTTATAACTTCAGCCAAGTACTAGGCCCAAAAAGGAGGCCTATAAAACGCAACCCAGAATCAAAATATATCACTACATATTGCAATAGCAAGGGCTTGAACCGAAGACCTTTAGGTTATAATACCAATGCACTAACCATTACACCACTACGACCTCAAGTAATTGTGAAACGTTGTGTTGTATTTAAGGCTTCTAAATGACATCGTCTTCAACCTCCCACCAAGTTGATCCGACCTGAAACAGACCGAAAATTAAACCCGATGATTTTCTAGTGTTTTCTCCGTCGAAACTCCCATTTTAAAGTCTAGAAATATTTGAAATCTAAAAACTTAATGAAAACAAGTATAAACATAATTCCAAAATTTTTTTCATAAAACAGCACAATTTCTTTAAAAATTTTTTAACAAAACTTTACATCAAGGAAGAGGTTCAACCATGCTCTGATACTAAAAGAAAGACAAAATATATCCTATATATGCTTCCGAACAAATGAAACATAAGCATAAAATAATAAAATTGAAAGCGAAAGTGAAAACATATCTCCAGCCATTGATGTGATCGGGTTGAGTTTTGACTGAGTTTTTCAAGAGGTTTCTCACACTTTTCTCTCTGATATTGATGGTATATGAAGTCTATCAAAAAGCAATGAGAGAACCTCAGAAATCTGATATATATATATATATATGGTATATATGACCTTTCTTCCATCAAGAAAATGACCAAGCGGTTACCACTTTATTGAATGGCCGTTGCAACAACGGTTGCATCATTCAAAATTGTAAATAGTTGCACCATTCTTTAGAAATGGTAAAAATGTAACGTATGCACCATTTTAGAATTGGCAAAACGTTACAAGTACTTCTCTTCCTTGAGCTTGTTCATGTATTTTTCAATCTGTGACTTTCCAAATACTATTGTAAAATTTTTTATTTTCCATGATATAGCAAAAGACATTTATTATGGTCAGATCAAGTGCATAATGCCGAAGGAATGCAAATGGCAAACGTGTATATGCATAACAAAAAATTGTTCTAACTACCACTAAACATCAAATTTCTAAAAAACATTCTCTCACAATATTGGTAATTAATAATAGGCCCAAACCACGCATTGACCGCAACATCGAAAAAGTTTTTTATTTAAATTGCCATGTTTATAAAATATTTACTACTTCAATAATTAGTAGAATATTTTAAACTGGTATCTATGATTTTAATGTGCACATAATAAATAATAAATAAATACTACAAAAAGATACATATACTTATGAAAGTTAACAACCATCTAAAAAATTCTTTCTCCATGCCATGATTGGCTTTGGAAAATTTTAAAATTTGCATCAAACAAATAGAACAAAATTTAATATTTCAAGTTATTTAAATTTATCATTTGAAAAAAATTCTTTCATCACTTCTAACTTATTATTTTTTAAAATATATTTGTATTTGGATGAATTTATTTATAATTATTTTTAAAAAAACATTTATATTAACTACTTTAGGTTAATAAATTCAATCCTTTTCTTTTGGTATTTGAGAGGGGCTTAGGTCCCAAAAATTCAATCATTTTATTAATAAGAGTTCATGCACATTTTCACACTAATTTTTATACTATATTCATATATGGATGTCATGTCATTACCAACGTCATTTTGATGAAAACTATACATTTAAAACATATTATAAATTTATATAATTAAAAATATAATAGGTACTGTTGTATACAAAAAATGGCCTCACGAGGACAAATCCCCGAGGAAACAAAAGGCCAGTTCCCGCGCCTCGACCAAAAGCTCCCAAGAGGCTTTACTACTAGCGAAAGGCAGCAACAGCAAACTAATTTCAGGCACCAAGCCTTGCCTCACTCGTCACGATACAATGACGCTGCGAGGAACGGTCTGCGAAGCTGTTTCCCAGTGATAACGCGACCCAACGAAAAAGACTCAGGATCGACCCGGCACAATAGTCAATCGCTATACTCGCACCTGCTTCCTCATTACAATGACCCTCACAATGTCTCCAAGGCCAGGAACCCTCGCTTGAGATATCAGAGTATCTTGCTTAACACGGTAACGACAATAAGCCTATAAGTCGGCTTAAGAAGCCTACTTCCACAGCCTACAATCGGAATAAGGTCTTTTCATTTTCTTTTCTCATTTATTTGATATGATACAACTGTAGCTTGTAATTAATGCATATAACATCCTCCTTCCTCTATAAATAGGATTACATTGTTAGAAAGAGGGGAGGCGGGTAAGGAGTGGACAATCTTGTAAGCAGAAACTCTGTGAATTATTCAGTATCAATAAAATATCCGTCGTGAACGTAGGGTCTGGTACCAACCGGATTTGGCCGAACCACGTTAAATGTGTTTTTCATTCAATTCTTCCTCTCGGCTGCATCTCCATGATAGTTCAGAAGCAGCATTAATTCTCGAAATTCACATCCTATTGACAAAAGTTCGAGTCTCCTGTACAAATCGAATTTCACCGTCAACAGGTACTTAATAGCATTAAAAATTTAAAAAGTGAAATTATGAGATATCATATATCTTATTTGTTAATTAGGGAGAATGTGAAAATTTAAAGAGAATATATTTTGAAATAGATACCCTCCGGCATTTTTGTACATCTTATTTTGTTAATTTATCATAGAATTTTATGTTGTATAAAGTATTACAATAAGAATGTTGAAACGTTTAACATGTATCTTCAAGTGGTTTAACAATTATTATAGAATATATAATCAAATTTGTGTGGGTCTAGCTACTAAGTTAATGTTACAATATTGTGATAACTTCAATCTGATATAAGTTTTAATAATGTACATATGTAAAAAGAACTATCCATCTTGAAGTACATGAGCCTTTTCCAACATGCAAAACATTTACATTAAGTTTTGAAAACTTGTTTGCATACAACATTAGTAGTTACATTGTTGCTTTCCTTGTATTTTCCATGAATGAGAATTTTGAGGCCCTCCAAGCTAGTGACTCTTGAGATTACAAAATATAATTGACCATGACTAAATCCTAGCTTTGAGAGATACAAGCCCACAATTTTTTGTGATTGTCCTTCACTCTTATTTATGGATATTGCATGAGATAGTGATTGAAAATTGTCTTCTTAATTTGTAGCTTGAATGGCCAATTTGATTGTGATAGGCTTAGAACCATTCTTGAATGAAAATCTTGCTCCCAACATTAGTACCAGTCCACACCTCAATTTTAATGACATGATTTAATAATTTTATTTAGTCACAATTAGCCTTCTACAATTACATAGACTAGATGATTGGTTAATGTTTCTAATAACTATGGTTATTACTCCAACTTTTGGTTTGACTTTGTGGATTGGCAAACTAGAACATTGAAAAGCATTCAGAACCTTAAGTGTTGATAAATCAACTTGATATGATTTGTTTAACCTTGTTTTCCTAACAAAATCTACACTTAGATACTCTTCCTCTTGAGCATCAATTTGCAACAACCTGTCAAAGTTGACCTATCCATATTGCTTAATTTGGGTGTAAGAATAACAGAATATTGTAATGTTTCTTTGCTACATTATTTGCCTAGCAGAGATGGATATGTTGAATGAACAACTGCCTCAATTGGATATGAGAACTTAGTTATCAAATCATCTAGTATTTCTAGGTTTGCTCCCCATCATTCCCTTGTCCAACTTTTCCATCACCAATATTGAGAATCCTTTTAGAGAATTCTTTGAGTTTTAGCTTTTCAGATGGGTTAGATGAAAATGAATGTAGATGCATTTTCTAAGTCAGTTTCAAGACATGACAAGAATCCCATAAGTAACATGATTTTAATGAGGCATTGATAGTGTTAGGACGATTTCCTCTTGGAATCATAGGAAGAATTTATCTACATCACCTTCAAATACAATTGCTTTCCACCAAAAATGACTAAACGACTTTGTGCATGGTCAAATTGTCAGATGTCCCTTAATGTTTTATCAAGTTCTTCAAAATAGAACTTATGTACCATTGGTGCTTTGTCCTAAATAATAAGGTTAATTTTCTTGAGTAATTCTGCTTATGGACTATCTTGTCTAATGTTGCATGTTGACCTTCATTGATGTCTAGAGGAATTTCAAATCTAGAGTGAGCAATGTGGCCACCTGATAGAAGAATGAAAGAAATATCACTTGATGCTACAATTAACACAATTCTTCCTTCCAAGTGCAACAAAGAAGTTATGAATCTTCAAATATAAGTTTTTCTAATACTACAGTATCAAAAATGGAAGAAAATGTAGCCTTTACCAATATGAACAACATCTACAATAGTGTTGACCACTGCCATTTGCTCATTTCTCATTGAATTCAATAATGTGGATGCTTCTACTTTCAAAGTTTCCCTATCATAATTCAACTCATTGGCAATTAAATTGTTCTCTATAGGAATGGTCTCACTTATACTAGGAACTTCAATGGAAGGGAAATCATGTAAGCTTTTCATTTTATTTTATTTTTTGGAGAATCTTCTCAATTTCTACAAAAGCTAAATATTGTAGTTGCTCACAAGTAAGGATCAAGTTTGTAATGATATGTTATATTATTTGTGAATAGATTGTTGCATATGCTATTTAAAAAGTTTACATAAAAATTTCAATACTTAAATAGAATTCAAAAATAATAATTAAAATTCTCATAATGATTATGTTTACCTTCTTGTTGCAATGTTGTCCTTTGCATGTATAACAAATCCTCCGTGAGAAGATCCCAAGTGCCTTTCTAGGCAATGCCAACCCTAAAAAGATAGTTGCAAAATAACTTAGTGGCGAAACATCTTCTTAATGATTGACTAGGTCCCCTTGACAATGCTTCTTTGATTGTAGCAACATACTCTACATCATCATCAAGTGAACCAAAAGTGTAGCAAGCCTCCTTGAAATTAATTCTACCAATTGCAAATCCATGTCTTCTTGATACCCACCTCTGGGTATCTTCTTGATACCCACCTCTGGGTATCTTCTTTGTACATATATTGCAATCAAACTTCCATGTAAGTTAGCTTTTGAGCTTATAGATCTTCTTTGTTCTATTCCATACAAGCAGTGAACATTATTTGCTTATTTGATTCCTTGTAGATTGTTTCTTCAATGGAAACATCATCATTTACAACTACGAATTGTTCTCCAAGAAGATGGAACTTGAATCTCTCAATTGGGGTCTACCTGTATTGTATATCATATCCAAAGATTCACCATCATGCTTCACAAGGATATACATACCTGCAATCATAGTAGGATTTAATCTCATCAATTGGGTTCAATGTTTCACCTATCCTTTGGGCTTGCTGTAATGATAATGTGAACCTATCATGCTCTTTATTGACGTATTCAAAAATATATTTGATTGGTATCCTTTGGTTGCAAGTCTCAACATTGATATGCATTTGATATCAAATCAACAACTCAGAATTGTAGGGTACAATGCAGTGATTTTCTTTCTGGGTATGATTTTTCTCTATTGTTTTTCCATTTCATTTCTCTTATAAATGGGGTATCTACCATCATCTACACTTGTGATGGAACATTATATTTCTTTTAATTCATTATTAATTGATAAAGTTGTCATATTATAGTATTATTACGTTTATAGTGATTATTATCGCAGTTGGAAGGATGGAACGATGATTAAACGCTAAAATAAATCAAATAAAAAACAACATAAAATATAAAAATAATTACATTTATTTGCATGGAATTGAAGTGAAATTGGTTATATGTATCCTTAATGCAAATAATGATTATAAACAATGATAGATAATGAAAAAACGAACATCATATATTTTACCGTATGGAATAAAAGCAATAAAAGACATAATTACCTTGTTTCAAAGTATTAAAACTCTAAATTGAATGAAATTCACAGCTTATGTTTATCAAATGGTGTTTTTGAAGGTGTTATAGAATCTGATGTAGATTGATCCACCACATTATCACAATTGATAGAGATGGTACCTTGTATAAAAATCAGTCAAATGATTTTGAGAATTCAATTATTATTTATTTGAAATATTTTTGGCCAAATATATTTAATATTAGATTAGTAATTTGAAAGAGATGTACATACATATCATTGCTTGTGTTGTCCATGTTACATTATCTTTTAAAAAACTTTTGTACTCTTCATACCCAAGTTTTTACAAAATAATATTGAAAAAGAAAATAGTGAGTTTGTTGTGTGTGGTATTTATAACAATAAATAAGAAATTTAATTTTTCACATTGGGGATAAAGCATTAAATCTATCAAAAATATTTTCATCTTCCATCATTTTGAGTGCAATAAAGTTGTTACTATCCTCATCTGGTCTAGAATGCTTGATATGATATTGGGATATGTAAATCTTCAAGATGACTTTCTGTTTTAGGAAGACATCCAATTCAATTGGTCATCTATTTTCATCATTTTCCTGCACAAATATATTAAGATCAGACAAATCAAATACTTTGTATTGATGTTTAAATTTAATAGTTTAATTGCTGAATGAAAGATAGCTCATGACTTGTTCTAGAAAACGATTCAGGCAATTGCTGGGCAATGTGGCCGATGTGATGGTCTGCTTCCTTGTAAAATAGAACGGATGATGCGTTGCATGTCGAATTATAGAACTCCACATGAACCTAATACCTGCTTAATATAATAGCATTCTTTAACATAAGAACAATTTGAAATGCAAGTATAAAAGTATAGTAGATATTGAATTTAGCAGGATATGGCAATACCTTGGAATTGTCGTTTTTGGTATTTTATTACATTTATGGCACCAAGGTTTATCATCATACATGTGGACCTCCTTCAGCCAGCATAGTACCATTTAAATCTAATTTGGTGCATTTTGAAAATGACCAACCTAACAACAATCGAAGTCTAATATAACGCATGCAATTAATAGTATCCGTAAATATTATGTATTATATTTTGAAATTCAGAAAAAGAAAATCATTACCTCTTTAGTGGATTTAATTTTAGCCAAAGCTTTCCTATTAGGTCAATTGATAAACTCATCAGCATTTACGGTTGAGGATTGGCTTAAGATCTCACTAAACCTGACGATACGTTGTCTTTAGGTAAATTTAAGCTGAAAGAAAAATTAATATGGTCATTATGATTCACAAGATTCTATTTTAAGGTAAATAATTAGAAGAATGAGAAAATAGTTATATGTATCCCTACCTATCCTCGAAATCATATGCTTCCTAGTAGTCTGGATTGAACATTAGCTTTGATGTATTTGAAGAATTTTTAACCACAATAGCATCAGCTCAAAGTATAAATGTTCGTGGTAGTTTAAAATTCATATCCCATAATAGAATAGTTAGCCAGGCATATTATCTGTCAATATTTTCACTTGTACAAGATGAAACAGAACAATTATAATTTTTTTATTATTTTGTTTAATTTATACATCAGCATATTCAGTAAATTCACCCCAAAGTGCACATTCCAATTGTCGTTCCTAAAAATAAAAAAAATCTTGTACAAATAATGTATATATATCTATATATATATATATATATATAATCCATAGTGTAAATAGATAGAACTATAATTGTGCTATACGTACTTTTCATCCCTTAAATATAATTGTACTATACGTACTTTTGAAAATCTCATAAATTTTTGATGTTATTTTCAAATTAAAATATTTTTTAATGAGATATTATTTTCAATTAAAAAAGGGGAGAAATTTAAAAAAAAATCAAAAGTTACAAATTTCATAAAGATAATTATTTTTTATTTTACTTTGAAACTAATAAAAAATTGTTTGTTACTGTCACAAAAGGGGAGATTGTTAGCCTAGGTTACCCTAACTATATATTTCTTGATTTTGATTTTGAAAAATAATTTTAATTAAATCATTCACATTACTATTTGATATTTTATTTCACTGTTTATTTTAATTTGTTTTTTAGGTTTCAAAGTATATAAATATGATTCAAGAGATCAACATTAGAATTAGGAATTATTTTATCTTTTTAGGATCTTTTATAAATGAATTTCAATAGATGCTTGATTCAAACAAATATTTTCAAAATAAGGTAGAAATACCACTTGAAGAAAGTACAAATTTTATAAAAACTATTTTACATATTATAAATTGATTCATTAATTGATTCATGAAAAATAGTTTTCAAAATTTTTAAAACCAAAAGTTGGGATTTTTCTCTAAATCAATTTAGTAATTGATTTACTAATTGAAAATTAGTTATTCTATTACAATTTGTTACAGCAGTTATAAAACCCCAACTTCTTTTAGGTTGTTCAATAGATTACACAATTTTCTTTTTCCTTCAAGTGCAAAAATCTCAGAGAAAAGAGCTAAACTAGATTTCTCTACCTTACAAGATTTCTAGATCAAATTAAGAAATTTTGAATCAGACATTTGTTAAATTCATCTTAGCTGATTGAGAATTGTTTCTCACATCTCTAGTATTGTATTTCTACTTTAGCCTATTTCTTTCTTTTCTTTTATTTTCTTTTGAGATTTATAGATTGATAGAAATCTTATACAGGTTAGCAAGAGCCTGTATAATTTCTTATGTCTGTTTTTAGGTTTAGAAGAACCTATTTTTAATTCTTTTAAGTTAGCAAGATTCTTGTAATTCTTGTGTTGTAAACTGGAATTTCAGGAGCCTAGTTAAATCCTAATGTTTTTGATTGATTGAAGTGGTGATCCAGTTAAGGATTATCTAAGTAGAGTAGACTAGAATTGTAGTTTCAATTCAAGTTAAACCACTTTAAAAACTTATGTCTTAATCTTTACTTTTTTGCTCCTACATTCATAACCTTGCTACACAACTGTTAATTTTGTTGTTTGCATATTCACCAATTAATATTCTGTTGTTTCTCTTGATTAAAAAGAATAAATCACAAGTTCTGTTAAGATTAAAAAGAAGAATCAATCGCACACAAAAGAGTATACAAATTCCCCCAAAGGAATAAGGATAAGATCCAATTTCCGCAATTTATCTTTTAATCTCAGGACCTATCAAAAATAAATTGAAATTAAGAATAAGTATCAAAATAAAGAAAAAATTAGTGTAGAAATTCTCTCAGATTTTATTAAGAGTATAGTTACATGTTAAAATAGGATTAAAAAGCAAAAATTAAAGGAGAGAGTGGATGTAATTGGGGCTAGAGTTTTACCCTAATAAAGCTCCTCTCCTTCTACAAATTAAAGACAATATAGAAAAATGAATGTAAAAGATATTACAATTGTGACTTAACTTGCTATTTATAGACTCACTACATTGCCTCTTGGTTAGGTTTCTGATTAGGGTTGCAAGGAAGGTTCAGTGGATATGTCTCCCTTCATATGAATTATAGCCTTGTGTTGTAAGAGTCCAATGACCTTCACCTTGCATAAAAACTCAATTCCTAGCTCATGTTATTGGCTAAAAATTGAGACAACTTTCCAAAGTAATTCAACCCATAATAGAATCAAATACTTACGTCCATAGCCATGTAATTAATTCAAAATAGTGTATTTTGCCCTCAATCCCTTCATAAAAGTTGTTGGAATAAATCTTAGCTAATTATGTTTGCACTAAAATGATTTGTAGACCTCCACATATAATGAAAATGCCAAAACTGGTTCTAGGCTGCTGGTCAGTACTCTATTCTAGCTTGTGGGCTTCATTTGACTTCCAAAACAGTTGAACTAGGCTGGGTACTCTTCGTGACATTTTTAGATCATTTTCTTAGCTTTTCAATGACATAAGAATCACCTAAAATCAATATCTAGAGCTCAAGATATGCCCAAAAACTTGAAATAATATAAATTTACTGAATAAATTCAATTAAGCATATAAAGTGAGCAAACCACAAAATCAATTTCAAGCATCCATTTAAGCACATAAACATAACAAAAGACAAAGTACAAAGGGATATAAATTATGTATAAATTGTGTTCATCACACTACCATAAGCTTGCTTATCATCTAATCTTCACTACTCAAATCACATGCATAGCACAAATTAAAACAACATCAAAAGGGTTGTAATGTGGCCAAAGGAAAAGGGGAGGAAAGGAATGACAAGGATATGAATGTGTACAACTAGTGAGTCTAATAGAGCATTGTGGCATAGATTCAACCAAGTAAAGTGGCAATTAAAACTTGAATCTAAATTACAAACTTTCATATTTTTCACTTCTCTTTTTCTCTATCCTTGTCTTCACTTTTTCACTTTCTTTTATTTTGAGCTCTTTTATTTTGAAAATTTTCTTCTTTTTCAAATTTTTTTTTTCTTTCTTTCTTCCTTTTATCTTTTATTGCATTAAGCTCTTTTTCTCTTTTTTTCAATTTTTTCTTCTCTTTTTTTCTTGGCCATTGAAATGAATCACAATTATCTTTTCACCAAACAATTAGCACACTTCCACACTTGTTCAAGAACCTATCCCACTAATGAATTAAATGCTCTACTAATCCCACTAATAAAAATTATCAAAATTGGCTAAAAATATCATAGGCTAAATGTCTACCAAAATCAATCCATAACCATTTCAAACTTCATCGCTATGCTAGTTAAATTCAAGAATCAAGATGTAAGACAATTTATCCAATTATACTATACAACCATCAAAATCAATTGCAACCTACTCAAGGCCGAAACAAACTTATCATCAATGAAAAATACCTAAAAAAATAAAATAAAAAAGAATTTTTTTAACATTTTTTTTCACACAAACAAAGCAAAACAAAATAAAATGCAAAACAAAGCAAATCTAAGATCTCCCCTTACACTTAAATTTTACATTGTCCTCAATGTAAGCACAAAGTCATTAACAGAAGCTTGAACAATTAATATAAAAGAGGTAGGGAAAGAGAGAAAGTGCTTAGTTTACCTACTAAGAAGCACGCTTGTTTACCATCATTAGCTCAATGGCCCATTGGTTCTCCTTTCAACCAAGATTGTGAACTCTTGGGGCCAAAAAATTTACCTACCACCAATGTCTCCAAAACTCATTTTCAATGACCTAAAATTCTTGCTACTAGATGAAACTGATTTTGCCATGATAATTGAGTCAAGAACATTAATATCAACATTCTATGCTAAAAGGTCAGTAGTATCAATAAAACACAAAGAACAATCATCAAAAGGACATTCCTTGGCATCACCAAAGATATTATACTATAAGATATCACCATTAAACTTCACAATAAGAGAGCCAACATACACATCAATTTTTGTTCTAGATGTTTTCATGCAAGGTCTTTCTAAAATGATAGTACTTGCATTGGTTAAGGGGTTATCTAGCATTTTCAAAATGTAAAAATCTATGGGGAAGATGAAAGCATTCACCCACACTAACACATCTTCAATCACTCCAACAAGAATCACATTTAAACTATTTGCCAATTGTGTCACAACATTTAGTTTCTTTAAAGGTCCCAATTTCAAAGATGCACAAATAAAATAAGGCATGACATTTATGGATGCACCTAAGTTTAGCCTGGCATGTGTACAATAATTTTAACTAACATGGAATAGTGAATGAACCTGAATCCTTGCAATTTTATGGTAGCTTCTTCTGGATAACAATTGAAGCATTCTCTCCCACTTTGATTTTCTCATTGCCTTTTAATTTCTCCTTGGTGCTTCATAGCTCCTTAAGAAACTTTGCATACTAAGAGGTTTATTTGATCACATCCAGTAGTGGAATGTTCACTTTTACTTTCCTAAAACTTTCCAAGATGTTTTTCTCTTAATCTTCTTTGTTGTGCTTTACCAATTTTCTTAAGAAAAGAAGGGTTAGAAAACTGCAATTGATTAAAAACTACCTTTTTGTTTAATAGGTTCTACCTTTTTTTGTTTTGCAATTTTTTTTGTGTCACTATGTCTAGTTGCTCAACTCTGGCCTCCACTTCTTTACCACTCCTTAACAGTATTGTATTAACATTCTCTCTAGGGTTTAAGAATGTTTAAGAGGCTAATCTTCCCATAATTTGTGTTTCTAGATTGTTCATTCTAGTCTCTAAAGTCTGAATTTTGGTGTTAATGTCCAAGTTTAGTTATTGTATGTCACCTTTGATCTCTTACTAGAATTATAGGTTGTCAGTTCTAATTTGTTGCTAGAATTGCAAGTTATTCTAAGCCATTGTTTAAATCAATTCTTCAATAGTCTTAGTTGAAAGGGAATTTTGGTTTTGCCACTGCATGGTCTGATATGGTTGCATGATCTAAAAGGAATTCTACTACGCAACTTGATTTCTATATCTCAAATTTAAATGATCTCTCCAACCAAGGTTAGATATGTTGGAGTATAGGTTGTATATCTATTGGGTCTATGTTAGGAATCCTTTACTATTTTTTAGAAATATGTTTTTTTCTAGAAATTTTCTCATTGTATAAACTTGCTACTAAAAGGGATCAAACTCCTGAAAGAAGGTAAGACATGTCTCTGTGTTGTGTCTAAGGACTAAGCAAATTCCACAAGAGTTTGCCTCTTGTTTCTATCTCATGGTCTACTAACATTGATGAACCATTAAGGTAAGGTCTATCATTTATCTCTCAAGATTAGAGGTGTGCACCTCATTGACTTTGTTGATTGCATAATCTAATCAACTTCCAAATTGCTATGAATTTGCAACCATGTTTGATATTAGCATCCTTGCAGCATCAAGGGTCTTGCCTACCAATGTTCCTCGACTTGTAGCATCTATCATATTTTTGTAAATAGGAAGGAGGCATTCATAAAAGTACTAGATCAAGAGCTAATCAATGATTTGGTGATATGCACAATTAGCACACAACATCTTGAATCTCTCCCAATACTCACACAAAGTATCTCCACCAAGATGTTTGATACTTCAAATTTCTTTCCTTATATTAATATCTTTAGAAGCAAGAAAGTATCTCTCCAAGAAAAGTTTGGTCATCTCAAACCATGTACTGATGGAGCCAAGAGGAAGGTAATAGAGCTAATCCTTAGCTGAATCAGTTAATAAGAAGGGAAAGGCCATTAGATTAATCTGCTCCTCTAAAATTCCCCAAGGTTTCATGGTTTAGCAAACCATATGGAACTCTTTTAGATGCTTATAAGGATCTTCTCCAGTCAAATCATGAAATGTAGGTAACAAGTGTTTCAGTCCAAATTTTAGCTCACATGTTATGTCAATCTCAAGATAGTTTATGAAAAATGGCTGCTAGTTGAGGTTTGCAGCAACCAACTCCTTCAATATCCATTAATGGAATGCCATATTTTCAAAGCCTGAATAAGTGGATGAACTTTTAGAAAGTAGCTCTACTATAACAACTAAACTAGGGGAGCAAGGTGCTAAAGTTGAAGTTAATGCAAGATCTGGAAATGGTCCAGATTGATGCCTACTTTTCCTTCACAAATTCTACAAGATTCTTTCAATTTTTAGATCATATAAAAGCTCAAAATAATGAGAAGATCAAGCCATACACCAATAGGTATATCAAGGAAACACAAATGAAAATATCAGAATTTAGAAAAAAAAAAGCAAAATAATGTAGAAAATACAAAAAATTAAAAAAAAATTAAACAATGGAATTTGGCTCAAATTTAATAGGGTCCATAGCATTGCATCAATTTTGATTAGAATGCCAAAAACTAGCAACCTGACAAATTTGAGCTCAAGATTCCACAGACAATTTTTTCCTGCCAGACCCTATCAAAAAAACTAAAAACTAGGGAAACTATGCACAAACAAGGGTGAAAATAAGGTATAATAGATTGAATTTAAAGCCTACTACTAATAGTAATATCCTGATACTACATAAAACTAAAAACACAAAGAAATCAATCAGCCAATCCCTCAATAATGGTGCCAAAAATTAACGGTTGTCGAGACAAACAAAGATAATGGTAAACTAACTAAGCTTATAACTAAGGTGAGTTCAACTCAAACTTCAAAGACCAATAATTTATTTTAGTGTGTTCATTGTTGGAAGTGGGGGGTTGGATATTAACTAATCAGAAATAGGAACTAAACTAACAGTAACAGCATAAGCAAAATAGAAGCAAGAAAAGTGAAATCTAATGGAGGAAAGCTTCAATCCAGAAGACTCTTGCAATCAATTATGTGACTGATCATTAATGTACTTATTTCATTGTCTCATTGATCACTTAGTGAAGAAACTAATTAAACTTAGGACCTAATTAGTTCTTGTCAATTTCTCCTTAAATTTGCCAACCAATCCTAAAACCCAATTAATTCTTATTTCTAAATCAATTAAAGCCCAACACCTTAACCAATTTACTAGTAGCATTAAGATCTAAATACACGAAGACTAATTAACCAATTTACCCCTATAGCAAACCAATTAATTACCCCGAATTCTCTAGGAAAATGGATTTACTACAATAAAAAATCAAAACTCTATTGTTACTAGAACCAAATGGCCATAAACAAATAAATTGGCTATACAAATTTAGCTAGTAGCAAATCACATTGAATAATTAATTAATTGGTCACATTAATCAATCATCCACAATAATTATTAGCATAAAAAATAAAGAATCAAATTGGGAATAAATTGACAATAAAAGCAAGTTTCACAACCAATAAAAGAGGATGCAAAATTTCCCTTAGATTAAAATGAAAGTTTAGTTACACATTAATATAAAAATAATTATGTTGACGGCAAAATTTGGTTTTGCCAAATTCCTGTCAATAGGTGTGTAGTTCTTGAACCCCAAGCTATTTTCTGGTTTGGAAGATATTCTGTTAAGAGGATGATAAAGGTGGTGGAGAGGAAGAATGGAGGAGTGCATAATTTTTAATGTGGTTCAGTTAAATCCTGGCGGTACCAGACCCTATGTCCACAGTGAAGCTTTTATTAATATAAGAAAGGAGATTTTTATAGAGCTTTAGCTTACAAGTTTTCCAGCCTCTCCCCCCTCTTCTAACAATGCATTCCTATTTATAGAGGAAGGAAGAGTTACATATAATGATTACAAGCTACAATTGTGTTACATCAAGAAATAAATGTGAAAGACAA